>MJUT01040593.1:971222-992150 GCA_002080005.1 Gigantidas platifrons | reverse complement strand
AAATTCTTACCCAAGCATATACCAGATTATTATATCTTTTACGAAACGATATGTGGCTGTATATCTGTGTCACAAATGACCATGGATAAATTCCCAAGCATAATCGAATCCTTTCCACATTTATGACTTATCACCGGGTTCGTAACAAATGTAACACACACGACGGGTGTTGTTAGAGGAGCAGGGACTGTTTACTCTTCCGGAGCACCTGAGTATATCCCCAGTTTTAAACATGCCTTGCATGATCTTTACCTTTCTATGTAGTGTATTGTACAACATTGTTTGGGGGTTGCCCTTTTGTCTTTTAACCAATGTTTTGTCTGTTCGTCTTCGATCTAAGGTCTTTGTTTACCCTTTTGATATCTTCATATATATGTTGCAATGATAATACAAAACGTTGACTTCTTCATAGTGAAACTACAACACACGTGTTTTATTTATAATGATAATACAAAACCTCCGCGATAATTGCATGATTTCCATAGCCTATTTAATTGATAGTGAGAAACAAAGTACATTGAAATCTGAAAAATATGACAAAAGGGTACTCAATTTTTCCTACCATTTCTAGATATGGAAGGAATATATCAATCTCCGCATTATTCGTGCTTCGCAAGCTAAGATCTTCAAATGTATCTATTATCCAATACACAAATATATATCCAGCAAGAAATAAGGAATTGCTTCTAATTGATAAAAAGGAGGGACGTGAGCTTTTTCGTTTGTGGTATTTCATTTGCAACATAAAAATTGTTAATTGTGCAGCTGTGAATGAAGTTAGTAAATTTTGAATTATGTAAACACTCTTTACTCTTGTCGAACCTTCTTTGATGATAGTCAACAAGTGAAAAGTTTTATAAAATATTAGTCCCCACATACCAAAACCTAGTAGAAAATTGCTGAATGTAAAACCTTCGACATGATGGTGTATGACCTGACATTGTTTAGTAAGCAAATTAAACCCTCTTGCAATAAATATCAAAAGAATTATTTTTGATATAAGATTAACTATTTCATATCCGTCGAGATTATCTGAGTTATTGTACGAAAGCACAATACCAATACAAAGAAATGGGCAATTTGCTACTATTCCCATAATGAAAACAATTATTGAGTTTCTCATATGACTGTCACGTGCAAAGTCAAATTGTGGATTCAGTTCGTCATTACACAGTAGATATGTTTCTTCGTCCTCATCTGTTTTAACAGGGACTAACTCAACATGTATTGCTTCATCACTTGTTCCCACTGGCCAATACATAGCTAACAGCAGAACAGTCATCAGATTGAACGCTACAGACGTCGGAGAAGTAAAGTGTTCCGTTACCTTGATTACTTGCTGTATTTCTGTGTTATTGCCACATGCAAATGTACTGTTTGGAAATGTAGATTTCGGTGACAATCGAAATCCCTCTAGCAAGTTATAACTCCAAGAAATTATGTGAGTTCCCATCTGAACCATGAACAAGTAGTGAACAACAATGGATGGTTTAAGCTTGCGCTTTAGAAAAGATGCAAAGAACGCGATTTGTATAGGGTAATGTACGATTCGTAAAATATTATGTACCATTCGAAGAGTGCAAAGTAGCTCAGACGTATTTATAAAACATATAATATCACAACTTAAGTGTATTAATGCATGAAAAAAGGCAAATAGACCGAAAAAACACAAGCATACAAGTCTGAGTTTGTTTAGTTTGAGTTGATGTTCTGTTATATTTGTGTAGGTATGAGGATTACGCAGCCTCATTAGCAGACATATACATGTCACTAATCCAAGAATATGTATAACAAGAATAACTCCTATAAAGTTAATATAAATAATTCCAATATCTGTTGAAGGTGCTAACTCTTCCACAATGATAATTGCTGACATAACGGCAGTCATGACAGCCAAAAGCACTCTAGTTGCTATGCTACCATCGCGATAAGAACTATCTTCTTTAATCAATCGCCCAGCTGTTAACGGTAACAACACGACATTTCTGAAGAATGACATCATAAAGCTGCAAAATATATTTTAGAAGAACATTAATACTATATTCGCAGAATATACATTTGTATATAGAATAAGATTTCTAATAATTTCTAATAATACTTTAATACAAAAATACATGCATTCATGATACCACTTTGATTATCCATTTGTACTCGTGTGCAGTCTCAAAACAAGTCGTAGTCGTCATCGTATGATAGTTGGATTTACACCTACCTATGCAATCATTGTCTATTACCACTAAAGTTGTGAGTTCGAATCCCGCTCATAATGAGGAGTGCTTGATACAACATTATGTGAATTAGTTTTTTTTTAGTTTTTTTATTTTTTAGGAAAGGCAGAGGCAGATACAAACACAAATAAAAACTTAAAGCGTGCCGATACAATTTTCTACAGACAAAAACATTTATCTAGACAAAACATTTTGCAACACTCTGCACTGAAATTTCATACACCAAGGACAGTGCCAAATGGCCACACCGTTATGTATATATAACATAATCTCTTAAATTCAATTGAATTTAAGGGATTATGCTATTTACCTCATTATGAGAGATTTTGATATATATCTTTATTGTAATACAATATTTCAGATATTTTACACCACCATTTATACTGGGTTTATCACCCACACATCTACATTTATATAAATAATGCTTGATTAATAGTGTTATCTGGATCTAAAGGATTTGCTATATCCAATGTAATATTAGGTCCATTTATATAATGCATGATAAGACAACAATTTTCCAAAACGTTTACTATTGGAAACCAAACAAATATACTGTAGGTGCACTTCCAAAACAGATGCAATAAACTCTGAACAGAAGGTGCATAGTTCTGTTTCTCTTAAGCCACACTTGAAAAGAAAAGAGTTTGTAGCAGTAATTATATGGGAAATTTTGAACTGTAAGTTTTGAAGTTTAGTGTTTCTTGTAGTCCTAAAAGGGGGAAAATAAAAATAACTCCAATCATCCATTTGTACTCCTAATTCCTAAGCCCATTTATTTTGTGTTATAAATCGACTTTCTTTTATGTTTTCTAAATACATTTCATAAGAATATCTGCATGTTTTTATCACTTTTTAATCTGTCAACAATATCATGCATTCTCCCATACTCATACCCATACGTTTCGTAAGGTGTAGTTAAGTTACAAACTATTGAAATACGCTTACCATTTTTACCAAGACCAGTTAGACAGTAGCATATTGTATAAGGTTGTTTATGTTTACAATCTTTGTAAATAGTGCAATGTTGTTTACCCTCCCTTAAGCTAAGTAGCTCTCTGGGATGTACTATACAGGGATTGTACAACATATGAAGAGAAAATATCTAATGCAGCCCCTTTTTTCCCCCACCAAACCCGGTATATACATGAATTTTAGTAATGCCTTACCTAATAAACAACTGCGAGTGGCGTGTGGCCACCTACAAGTCCATACATCTACTTACTCAAATAAATATCAATGATACGTTAATACATTCGCAATCACAATGTCAAACAGTAGTATCACGTTCAAGATCAAAGTTTGTTAATGTCGCAATGAATGATGGGATATTATTTGTGAAAGCAACTTCCTCAATGGCTTTTTCTTTTATGCGTCACTAATGTGACCACTCAGAGGCCACGGGGTGCAATTTTTATAGCTATTTCAGGACCTTGGATTTGTCAGTAGCTTCCCAACTCCACGCATGTAGTGATGAATCAATTAAAAGATGATTGGCATGCATATGTATGTACATGTAGTGGTGAGCCATACGAAACGATATTTTGATAGCTACAAGTATGTAGTGGTGACCCTGTAGACAGAAATGTTGATATCTACAAGTATGTAGTGCTGATCCCCACGAAAAGATAGTTTGATTGCTACAAGTATGTAGTGGTGATCGCATTGAAAAGATATTTTGATAGCTACAAGTATGTAGTGGTGATCGCTATGAAACGATATTGTGATAGCTACAAGTATGTAGTGGTGACCCTATGGAAAGATATTTTGATAGCTACAAGTATGTAGTGGTGACACTATGGAAAGATATTTTGATAGCTACAAGGATGTAGTAGTGACCCTATGGAAAGATATTTTGATAGCTACAAGTATGTAGTGGTGACACTATGGAAAGATATTTTGATAGCTACAAGTATGTAGTAGTGACCCTATGGAAAGATATTTTGATAGCCACACGCATGTAGTAGTAGTGACCATATGAAATTAAGTGTGTAAGGGATATATATTTATAAGTAAGCATTTGTGATTTGAAGTGATGGTCATTCGCTAAATTGTAATACGTCTGTGTAAAACTATTGTTTATATACATGTACCTATTTGCGTATGCAAATTATGTTTTCCTCCTTTTTTTTAAGCACCTGTGTCTAACTTCCGGGTTTTCATGTGCGGTTTTATATTATCTGAACTTGTGTTATTAAATTTCATTATGAGTTTATGGTTCACTGTTGTTATGTAATAGATAAGATTCTTTGTGCATAGGTCATAAACATATAATTACCCAATTTATATGTATCTTATTTTTTTTTCTATTATTATTTTTTTNGTTTTTTTTTTTTTTTTTTTTTTTTTGGGTATCTTAACTTGTCTAACCTAAATTAAAATCTGTCGTCAATTAAACACAAAACATAGTAACATTCCATTAACAAACAATCAGGTCGCAAATTTAGACCTGCATTAATACAGATAAACCAGCCTAAACGTCTCTAGCTAATCAATTGTTGAGAATTCAATTTATATGTATCTTTTTTTCTTTTTTTCTTTTTTTATTGGTATCTTAACTTTTCAAACCTAAATTAAAATATGTCTTGACGCACCCCAGTGAAAAAAGGAATGTAATGAATATGATGTAAATCATATATTTAAAAATAACATTTATATTTCGTTCCTCATTTATTCAAACCGTACAATAATCTAGGTGTTGTACAGTCAAAAGCAGATTAGGAATATATGCAGATTAGTTGAAATTATTCCTTTATCGCCATGAAAACAATATTGGATAGTTACTTGAGAAAGTGATTGTTGTACACTTTTTCAGCTATATGTTGGTGAGAAGAATTGGACGACTAAATTGTTTGGTGAGGTCTGTGTTGCTCATCTTTTTAGCTTTTTGTATGTTCACTTATGTGTCTTTACGTTCTGGGTTTCGGGTTGCAATGACCGTTACGGTTTCTAACGATGTTCGGTTCGTTTTTACCTCCCATTGTTTGTAGGAGGGCTCGTGTCTTATTTACTTTTATTTTTGTTTCCTTACGTATAGTGGTGACCAACACATATTGTGTTGTGTTTTTCTTCGTATTGTGTACCCTATGTTCCCAGTTTCTCTGGATTGTCCATTTTTTATTGATCCTATGGTAATCTCTGTTGTTTATTTTATATATTTTACATATGCATATGTATTAATTACGAACAGTTGTACATGTTGAAAATGTTAAATGATTCGACTTCTGCCTCATCGTTCATCTGGCCCAGTTATTCTTCCAAGCGTCGTATTTCTCCTTTCTATACTGATAGCATATAATAGACCAATATGCTGAGTTTGATGTTCATTGTTATTGCTCACTCCTAAGGAAGACATGTCGCTCCACATTATCACGATTCGTAGCCTTCTTAAGTATTCCTTAATAATGCGTCCTGTATGAAGAAAAACGATAAAATACCGGTGTCTTCCACCAATAAAACTCGCCACCGCGATATAGCTGGAATATTGCTGAAAGTGGTGTTAAACACCATAACTCTAACCCCTAAGCCAATTAATAGAAACATAAAAATTGTAATTCTGAGGAGAAAGCAAATCAAATTCTATATAATAAATGGTAACGTTGACGTTTTGTGTATGAATATTTACGTGTTTTCAATAACGTGGTAATATGTGGTGCTCAAAATAGCTTGTTCATATATACAGGGGGTAGGGCTATGGTGTTTAATGCTACTTTCGACTATATTTCAGTTAATTTAAACTTTTTTTATTGCTCATAATAACAACAAATGGATCAGACACAAGTTTTACAACTTAGAAATGTCTTCTCCGCTAGTTACATCAATTTACATATAATCAGAACAGTATTAAATACATAATAAAATATTTGTTAGGAATATGGAAACGAAGGGAAAAAAAATAATAAGCGAAAGAAGAAAAAAAACATACAATATAACAGAAAAAAGCAAATTTCAAAAGCCGATGAAACATACTGTGTGCTAAGGTATAATATATATATCAAGCATACTTAATTCAATGAGCATGTTATTTCTAAGTAAATTGAATTTATTACAATATAATAGAAAATGCTCGGAACATCGTTTTTATATCCATATGAACAAGAAGCACTAGGGACTAAATTCGATTTAAATAAGTCGCTGTTCAGAGAACTACATTTATTTCTAAATCTAGCATGCAATACACTAAGATATCGGTCTCCACAAGAAAAGTAAGAAGGTACTGTTTTCGATTGAAAATATTTTTGTTGCAATTTGGATTTAAAAGACGGAATTGTCGGCAGTTGACAAAGGTTCAGATCTACAGTGTTCCATAGGTACCTGAGGACAGGATACCCCTTTGGTACCCCTCTTTGGCCCCCCCCCCCTTTTATGGACACTTTTGTGTGCCTGTCTCATATATTCACATATCTGTCATCTCATGCATACATTTGTATAATGTTTTACAACGATATATGCAAGTTACTATCAAAGGCCATTTTTTATAAATAATATATCAACAAGGTTGCTAGCTTTCACAGCAATGCCAGAGGTACCGCTTGGGAATAATTTCTATTTAAACTAGTAAAATTGCACTTACTTGTCAAATTGGCGGCTTTTTACTGTACAGCTATCATTATCCTGCACAAATATCTACAACTCGTGTTCATCGGAATCCTTACATCTGTAAATCTGCCGATTTTGTCGTGTCGGAATCCACAACTTCAGCCCATTTCAACCTCGATCAACGGAACTGAAAATACAACGACATCTATGTGGTATTCTGAAACGGGGAATAACTCTGCTTGAAAGCGCGCCAGATTCCGAATGTGCTGACTACGGACGATAAGGTAAGAAACATTCGAATGATATAAACAAGTCGTAGCGAAGATGTTATTAGACGAGGATCAAAATCAAGCCTATAATCTATCTTTTGGGCACAATTTAGTAATTAGTGGCCAAGCAGGAACAGGTAAAACGTTCTTGATAAAACAAATTATCTTGGAACAGCGACGGAAGAACAGAAAGGTTGAAATCGTGTGTTCAACGGGGATCGCATCAACCCACTATGGGAAGCTGGGGGCTAAAACCTTACACAAGTGGGCGGGTATCGAGGATGATCGCCAGCTAAATGAAGAAATTGTCCATCTAGTGAGAACTGATGAACGCTTTCATGTTGTCAAATTACTGATTTGCTTATAATATCAATGATAAGTGCTAGGACATTAGGGCAGGTAGAAAATTTATGTAGAAAAATTAGGGACAATGAGATATATTTTGGTGGTCTTCAGGTAATTCTTGCTGGAGATTTCTATCAGCTGCCACCCGTTGCAAATGAATTGATTGGCGATCAGGGAAATCATTGTTATAAACTCCCTTGGTTTGATACATGCTTTCCCCATAAGGTGATTTTAAATATAATCAACAGACAAAGTGAAACAGATCTTATCAAATGCGTTAATGAATTAGAACTTGGGGAACCAACTGACGAGAGTATTGCTTTTCTTAAATCTCTAGACCGCCCTTTGCCAAATGAGGATCAGTGTGTAAATCTTTTTGCAAGAAATTATGACGTAGATGTTTTTAATTATAATAAAATACAAAACTTACCAGGGGAGCTAAAACTTTACAAAGCCAAAGATGAGGGATCAGAGCATTATTTACAGAAGTTTATGGCACCGAAAAACTTAGGTCTAAAACTGGGCTGCCCAGTTATGCTACTGAAAAACTTGACTAATTTGTTAGTAAATGTAAATGTGGTACAGTAACAAAACTAGATGCAGATTCAGTTGACATCAAATTCTTAATTGCTGATAAATTGTATACTGTAACTGTAAAACCTGTTGTTTTTACAACCTATGATCCTGTGGACAAAATTATAATAGCTAAAAGGACACAATTACCTTTGAAATTAGCATATGCCATGACAGTGCACAAGTCGCAAGGGATGTCTTTGAGGAATATAATTGTAAATTGTGAAAACTGCTTTCAACCTGGGCAAATATGGGTTGCAGTCGGTCGAGCCGAAAGAATTGACGGTCTTAGAGTATTACAATTTAAGAAATATTTGTGTCGTAAGCATCCTCAACATGTATATCACTTTTATGAAGGCTGTAGCATTGGTGCTTTGAGAGATGACTTTAAATGCTGTAAGGGGTCCAAAAATGAAAATATAGATGATGATAATGAAGATGATGTTGATGATGATGAAAACAAAGAGGCACATATAACTGAAAATTTTGATTCTGGGTCTGAATTTTCAGAAAGTGAAATCGACAAGTTAAATAATATAGATGTTTCTATTGAGCAGAATATTTCATCAAATGAGGAATCTTTATCACCAGCAAAAGCTGCCCTTGATTCAGTTTTTGAAGAATTTGTAGGGAGTCCAATAGAAAAGACTATCAGCTCTTTTTTAAACTTGATATCTTGAAAAATTTCAACATTTTTAATGATTGGTATCAATCACAGGCTTCTGTGATAGAAGATATTGGGCTAAACTGCCTACCAGAGGGTGTAAAGACATATTCTCCAAAGCAGCAAAATGATTTTTTTTATAAAATTTAACAAATATTTGAATTCTGTAGAATATATCCAAAGTTCGATTGCCTTGCTTACAGCATATGGACTTGAAAACAGTCATCCACAATATCAATTTTTAACAACAATACTTTTTTACCTTGAAAAAAAATTATTTTTACATTTTTCTGCACATCTAGATCTTAAGGCTCCTGAACAATTCAAGGTCATCAAATCTGATAATCTGTTATCATCTGCCAAAGGTAAAATAAGTTATATAAGTGGATATGTGGTTGCTAAAATTAAACATAATCTGTCAATTAAGATTAGAAACTCTTTATTCGCAGAAGGATTAGAGTTATATTTAACAAAACTTCAAAATAATATGAATATATTGAATTCCTTATGCACCTCCTTTGCAGATTTAAAAGGTTCATGTAAAGATGTGGACACTTTACTGAAAACTAAGCGAAAACAAAATGAGAGAGAAGGCTTGACTAATGTTACAGATATAATTTTTTAATTTTTTATCAAACTTGAAGAGTTATGTAGAAAAATGCTGTCACATTGCAATTTAGTTGATTATGGAAAGGTTTTATATAGACATGTCCTAGATGAGCCTCTGACGAATTCTGCATTATTTGAATTTTGGGTTGAAACACTGACAAAAAATGTTGAAGTTAATTACAATTCATCTGACAATGATGATGATATTGACAGTATTTTAAATTCCGTTTTGACATCTTGTGAAAACTACTTAGAACTTTACAAAGAAGTGGTTCAATTATTCTTGAAAGTGTCGTATAGCCAATTTAGAAGGGATTATTTGACATATCTCAAAATAGAAAAGGGGAAGGCTCTCCGGAAAAAAAGTAATGGACAAATCTAAAAAGACTGTAAAGACATTTAATATGCATTTCTTGAAAGACGACACCTCTAAGGATAAATTTAGTTCACACTTGCGTCTCAAGTCAGAGATTATGCAAAATGACCAATTTCTACTGGAAAAATCCTTTACAAATAAAGATTTACTTCTTTTATTTCAGTTATACAATGTAAAGATGTCAACGCAGAAAAAGAAAAGTGATATAAATACTGAACTTATAAAAGCAATTTCAAAAAGTGACTTGATACCCTGTCCATATTTAATTCAATCATCAGGGGTGCCCCGATCAAATGAATCTACTACAGTCGGTGTGGAATTAAGTGTTGAAATGCTTACCTATGATGATGCAATTCCAGGGCCGAGTAATATGCCCCCTCCTCCTCATCCAGCCTCCACCTCGATTACTGCATCATACTTTAGTTCTTCGGCTTCAGAACCCCGACCTGTAACAACACAAAGAGGTAAACGGTCAACGAAACGAAAAACTTTGTATAGCAAGAAAGGGAAAGCAAGAGGTCGAAAAAAAAGTTGCATCAGAAACTGTCACTGAATGAGATGAGAATTGCGCTATATGCAACAGAACAGAAATTGAAGGTGAAGACTGGATCAGCTCTGATATATGTCATTTATGGTATCATAGAACTTGTGTAAATATTGATGACGAAGAATGGAATCACCTCACGGTTGAAGATGCTGCATATACATGTGCGCTTTGCCAGTAGATTATTTTTTTGTAAGTATAGTTTAATATTTTTCAAAAAAATGTATTAATTATACCCCCCGCAAACAAAGTTTGGGGGGTATATAGGAATCACCCTGTCCGTCCGTCTGTCCGTCCAAGTACCTTGTAAGTGCAACTCCTCCTAAACGGCTGATTGGATTTTTATGAATCGGCACACACTACCTGCAGATGTGCATGAAGGAATATGGTTGCTGTCCAAAATTTAAAAGGGGAGATAATTCAACCTATACTTTCACGAAAAAGGGGGGCATGTACCTTGTAAGCGCAACTCCTACTAAACTGCAAGCGGGGGATATCACTCAGTGAGGTCACTCACAGTTCTAGTTTAATAGCAGATTTTATTTTTCAAAAAATGGATGCAAGTACCTATTCTTGGTTGGGGGAAGGGAGGACGAACCAATCTCCTTATTCCTTCCCCCCCCCTCCCCCCTTTTAATTTTATTTTTTGAAATATTTTTGCTTTTCTCAATTTTTCTCTTTACTTCTGCCCCTCCAACTCTTGGTTCCAGACCCCCACCTCCTGGGCTGCTGCCTCCTGTCCACCCCCTCATAGTTTTACGGTTTCTTACTTAATTACTTGTATTACTCTAATATCTATACATGCAAATTATTGCCCCCCCCCCTTTCTGTAAGAAAGCATGACATTTGCATCACATAATTTATAATTAATACCTTCTGTTTTGACTGGACTACTTGTTGCAATTGTGCTCCTTCACCACCTCCTACATTTGATTTTCTGGATATGGAAGTTTGTCCAAGAATAACAGAATTAACAGAGTTACAGTAGCCTAAATAGGTAGGATTTGTGTTGGCTCCATTGTGGAGTGTTCTTTGCTGACAGAACATATTTTCTATTATGTCGCTATTTACACGGCTTGGAATAATTGAAGAATTTGATTTCTTTAGTTTGTAGATACACAATTCTTCAAACCCCTTAACTGAAGAAATGATATCTTCTCTTGTCTGATGGGATATTAAATGCTTCTCTTTGTTTTTGATATCAGTGTCCCTTTTCACTTTATTTTCCCAATTAATGAACCAGTTAATAGCATCACTATTTTGCTTTAGCCGCTCATCACTCACATCAGTAATGGGTCTTGAATCCCTGAAATTTCTGATAAATACAGTAGTACATTCAAGTAACTCTATAGTTGCATCTAGCTTAAAACCAGCAGCGCCTAAACTTTCCCTGTATTGTTTCATTAAATGTAGCATTTCTCCATTTAAGACATCCTCCGCTAGGTGATTTCTCATTTTCCCCTCTGGTGATAAATAAATATGCTCTTGTGATAATCTATGATGAATGGGGAAAGGATTAGTAGAAATGTCCCACATATATGCTTGCTTAAAATGATCCCATTTTATGTACTTGTCATCTAATTTTAAGAGCCGTTTGCAAAATTGAGAATCCCCACTCTTAGAAATGTTATTTCTGATCTTTTTAATAACATGTGAAATATCCATAATGAAAAACAGCTTTTCATTTTCTTTCCGGGAAAAAATATTTCTGAAGGAACATGTCACATGATTTGATGTATCAAAATCAGGTAATATAATCTTGAATAGATCACGGTTGCTTTGGGCCCCATCTGTGCTAACATACTGAATTGTGAAACCATATGATGATAGCATATTGACAGATTTCCATAATAACAAATATAGTTCTTGTCCAGACGCTGTATGTGATGGGAAATGAGCAAAAGGAAATCTAAATCCAGTAAAACCCAAAAACATTAATTGAAGCACATGAGTTGCTAATGTTTTTTCCTTTTTATTGCTTTTCATCTGATCAAAAATGACTGATTCTGGCGTACACTCTGTAAATCCTATTAATTCTACATTACCATTTCTTTTTCGGAATTGCAAGTCAGGTTGTATTGACATTTCGTCAAATATAAGACCCTCTTGATATCCCTCCGGGGGGGAGATTTTTAATCATCGCCTCATTTGACATCCATGCAAGCATACCTGTATTGATACCAGCTTCTTGATGGATGGAGTTCTTATATTTTCTTAGCAAGTTTTGTGAAGGTAAAATCATAAAATTACTGTTTTTTAATTCAGCATAACCCCTAGGGCTTCTACAATATAAAGTTAGACACAATCTAGTGATGTCTTTACTCCATCTCCTTCCAAAAGGGTGTCGCTCTAAGGCCATTTTTTGGCTCATTAAAAATGATTGCATTTTAACAGAACACTCAGGGAAAATAGTTTGTAAAATTTTACTCAAATCTTTATGATCTGATTCTCCTAAGACAACCTCATCACTGTCTTCTTCTTTTAAATTACAAACATCGTCTTCATCCATTTTTACATGATCTTTTAATTTTTTGCTGATGCAACATTTGAGGTCTTAAAAGGCAATACCTTTAAACAGTTTTGGCTTCTGTGACGCACTTTCTCACTATTTTCATTACCAACCACAGATACATGTTCAACAAAATGAGGTAAGTTTTTATCCACTGAATTTAAACCCTAGCAGTACTGAAGTTCTCCTAGAATCTTAAACAATGACGTTATGGACTGTGTTGATAGGGAATAATTGTTCTGAAGCCCAGTTTTATGTAAGCATAGTTTTTTGCCCATTAAAAACAATGAAAAATAACCATAAGCCTGCAAGTTGATTTCAAGCATCAATTTGTTGCCATTAACTATTTCTCCAGTAAAATGGCCTATTTGAATTTGTGTCTGGGTTTTTGAGGTGACAAAATAATCAGGTGGGAGAAAATTAGGTATATTTGTAAATTCCACAATTTGTGTAAGATTTTCCTAAATTTTCCATGACAGACCATAGTAACGCTGGGTTGATTTGCACCAGTTTTCCTTTGAACGGCCAGATTTTATCTTTATATTCTTAAAAATTTGACAAATGGCATTTTCTATTGCAGAACTGGTCACATCAGAATTATACTTTTTCTTGATGTCAAGAAGCTCTACAAAATTATTTTCATTGCTTTCTTGCAATTTTTCAACAATCCAAGCATGTAAAAATTGCTTATCATTTGCCATCATGAATCTCTGATAAAAAAAACTTTTTTCCACAGTCGAAATGTTGCGCTCAATTTATTTTTCCTTCGAAAGTTTTAATCCTCTTACCTTATCGTCCGTGGTCAGCACATTCGGAATCTGGCGCGCTTTCAAGCAGAGTTATTCCCCGTTTCAGAATACCACATTGATGTCGTTGTATTTTCAGTTCCGTTGATCGAGGTTGAAATGGGCTGAAATTGTGGATTCCGAACGACAAAATCGGCAGATTTACAGATGTAAGGATTCCGATGAACACGAGTTGTAGATATTTGTGCAGGATAATGATCGCTGTACAGTAAAAAACCGCCAATTTGACAAGTAAGTGCAATTTTACTAGTTTAAATAGAAATTATTCCTAAGCGGTACCTCCGGCATTGCTGTGAAAGCTAGCAATCTTGTTGATATATTATATATAAAAAATGGCCTTTGATAGTAACTTGCATATATCGTTGAAAAATATTATACAAATGTATGCATGAGATGACAGATATGTGAATATATGAGACAGGCACACAAAAGTGTCCATAAAAGGGGGGGACAAAGAGGGGTACCAAAGGGGTATCCTGTCCTCAGGTACCTATGGAGTGTTCCATAATTTAATCGTACTTGGAAAATAAGACTGTTGATATGTAGATAATCGGTATGATGGTTGTGAAATATTTAGTCTGTTCCTTAAATTATAATTATTAGAGTCAGCGACTGTAGGTGGTACCAATTCTGTTAAATAATCAGGCACTTGGCCGTAAACAATTTTATAAAATAGGACCAATTTGCGTACCTCCCTTCTAGTTTTCAACTTTTCCCACCCCGTCTCGATATAAATAGAATTTATACTGGCAAACGATGGTAATCCCGTAACAATACGCGCAGCTTCAAGTTGTACTTTTTCTAATCTGTCCGAATTCATTTGTCCACAATTATCCCACACTTCAGATGCATATTCCAATACAGGTCTAATAAATGTTAAGTACATTTTTTCTAAGTAATTTCTGTTAAGACGGTATTTTAATTTTCTGAGTACATAAAGTTGTTTCGAAGCTGATTCAATTAATTTGTCTATGTGCTTAGTCCACTTACAGTCACTGCTGAATACAATCCCTAAATGTTTGTGTGTATGTACTGGATCAATAGTTGTTTGATCAAATTTAAATGTTAAATTACATTCAACGCCATTGACATTAAAAATAATAATTTCAGTTTTGGTGGGATTAAACTTTAATAACCACCTGTTTGACCATTTTTTCAGGTGATTCAGATCTGTATTAATCATATTCACTAGTATGCATTCATCTTGTGCTATATGTCCAATAGACGTGTCATCAGCAAAAAGACGACCTAGACCTACTATCTCACCAGTAATATCGTTTATGAAGATCAGGAACAATAAAGGGCCCAATACTGACCCATGAGGTACACCCGCATGCAAATGACCAATCCCAGATCAAGCATCTTTTATCATAACTCTTTGAGTACGGTTAGAAAGATAACTTTTTAACCAACAAAACAGATCCCCTTTAATACCATATTTGCCAAGTTTATATAAAAGTGCTTTTACCCAAACTGTATCAAATGCTTTGCTTATATCAGCAAATGTAACACTAGTCACTTGTTTTGCCTCTAATGCAAGTAATATTCTACGATACAACTCTATTAGTTGATGACTTGTAGAGTGACCTGGTATAAATCCCGACTGGAACTTGTATAATAGTTTATTTTCAAGTAGGTGATTAAACACATGCTTGAACATAATTTTTTCCAGCACTTTACTTACACAAGAAAGTAAAGAAATGGGTCTGTAGTTAGACGGTAAAGATGTGTCCCCATTTTTAAACAGAGGGATTACATGGGCGATTTTCCAGTCCGATGGAAATACTTTTTTAGTAGGGATTTATTAAATAAACTACACAATGGTTTCGATATCTCCTCCTTTACAGACACTAACATCCTATTACTAATTATATCGGGACCAACAGGTTTATTAGCATTAAGAGTACATAACATATCGTTTACTTCTTGTTCAGTAACGATAACTTGGGATAAAATATTTTCGCATCTGTCATGAAAATCTGGCAAGACAGCATCATCGTCGTTCAACTTGGTAATCGAGCAAAAATATTTGTTTAAAACATTGGATTTCTGAGTGGCATCATATGCCAAATTAAAATTATTGAATGGATCATGGAGTGGAGGTAACTCATTCGTAGAGCGGTCATTTTTTAGTAACATGTGAATTGTTTTCCAATACATTTTGCTATTTACTGTTTTGAGATCATCAAGATGTTCATTAATATTATCGTAAAACCGTTGTTTCGCCTGTTTCTTTAAGTTATTAAATTTGTTTCTTTGTGTTTTAAATTTTTTTCCGGCGGTTTCCGTTTTCTTCCTAAAAAATATTTTCCGTAGTCTGTCGCGTTTGCGCGATTCACGCCGTAAATCCGAATCGAACCAAACTTTATCATCACTACGAATGGTTACCACATTATCACTATATTTCAGTTATAACGTGGCGGTCAGTTTTATCATATGGTAACTCAGAAATGTCCATTTGGATATTTCAGAAATAGTTCATAGCTTGTTTGTATTCTTTTGTTATTTTTATATTTTATATAAACGTTAGAGAAATCCGAAGGACAATCTACAGACATTGGAAACATTGGTCACATAGACACAGGACGAACACAAGCAAAACACAACACAGAGAGCTAAAAAGATGAGAAACATGGACCCCACAAAAACAAGGGGTAAGCCCAGGTGCTTGCGAAGTGTAATCAGTTCTTGCGTCTTATAAGACACCCGCCGTGTTCCTCATATATATATTCAAGTCCAGTAAAATTATTGTCGGTGACATTGGGTAACATTATTTTCGTAATTTTGTTTACCTGTTTCAAAAATGAGTGTCTCAATTTATGGTTAGTTTGACTACTTACAAATTTAATATACATTGCTATAATTTGGAAGACAAATCACGGTTTCTAATCACCCGTATGGTATGTCAAGCTTTTCATATCAAGTCCATGATCAAGAATGACATGTGTACCACATAAGTTAGTTAATACACTGTGAAAAGGGAGGTAACTCTTTATGAAAAACAAACATCTTTTCTCTGAATCTATTAGTGTCTCTATAAACAAGGATATTTTTATGACTGAATATTATAATTTTCATTAGCACAGTACCAGCAGGAACATATTGTATATGCTGTACAATACCTATATGTACAATACATATATCTGATAAAGTTTGTCCGTGGTTTTCTCCGGGTACTCCGGTTTCCTCCAACAAGGAAACTGACCGCCACGACATTTCCAACTACCTATGCAGTCAGTGTCTATCACTACTGATGTTGTTAGTTTGAATCTCGATCAGGGCGAGGTGTACAACATTATGTGATAAAAGTTTGTCAGTGAATTGCCACAGGTCGGTGATTTTCTCCGGATTCTACGGTTTCCTCCAACAATAAAACTGACCGCCACGATATAATTAAACTATTGTTAAAAGTGGCGTTAAAAACCATAACCATCTTATTTAATTTCATTATGAGTGTATGATTCACTGGTGTTATGTGATAAATTAGGTTCTTTGTAAATATGACACAGATAACTTGACACCTTCCTGTGAAGAAAAATCCGAATGTAATGGGGGTGACATAAAATATGAAATAAATAGCATTTATATTTCTATCCTCGTGTATTTAGAACTAAATAAAAATATAACGAAATTGAGGTAGCAATAGTTAAGGTGTAGTTAAGTTAAAAATTATTGAAATACGCTTACCATTTTTACCAAGACCAGTTAGACAGTAGCATATTGTATGAGGTTGTTTATATTTACAATCTTGGTAAATAGTGCAATGTTTTTTACCCTCCCTTAAGTTAAGTAGCTCTCTGGGATGTACTACACAGGGGTTGTACAACATATGAAGAGAAGATATCTAATGCAGCCCCTTTTTCCCGATCAAACCCGTTACAAAATGTATATACATGAATTTTAGTAATGCCTTACCTAATAAACAACTGCAAGTGGTGTGGCCACCTACAAGTCCATACATCTACTTATACAAATAAATATCAATGATACGTTAATGCATTCGCAATCACAATGTCAAACAGTAGTATCACGTTCAAGATCAAAATTTGTTAATGTCGCAATGAATGATGGGGTATTATTTGTAAAAGCAACTTCCTCAATGGCTTTTTCTTTTATGCGTCACTAATTTGACCAATCAGAGGCCACGGGATGCAATTTTCATAGATACTTTAAATTTTTTAGGACCTTGGGTTTGTCAGTAGCTTCACAACTCCACGCATGTAGTGATGAATCAATTAAAATATGATTGGCATGCATAATGTATATAGTGGTGAGCCATATGAAAAGATAGTTTGATAACTACAAGTATGTAGTGGTGACCCTGTAGACAGATATGTTGATAGCTACAAGTATGCAGTGGTGATCCCCATGCAAAGATATTTTGATAGCTACAAGTATGGAGAGGTGACCCCCATGAAAAGATATTTTGATAGCTACACGTATGTAGTGGTGACCCTATAGAAAGATATGTTAATAGCTACAAGTATGTAGTGGTGACCCTATGGAAATATGTTTTGATAGCTGCAAATATGTAGTGGTGACCATGGAAGTATATTCTGATTGCTACAAATAAGTAGTAGTGACCCTTTGGAAAGATATTTTGATACCTACACGCATGTAGTAGGGACCATATGAAACTAAATTATTATTGTTACAAGTAAGCGATGTACGGGTGGATAAGGTCTGAAAATTTAGTGTGTAAGGGATATATATTTATAAGTAAGCAGTTGTGATTTGAAGTGATGGTCATTCCCTAAATTGTAGTACGTCTGTGTAAAACTATTGTTTATATACCTATTTACGTATGCAAATTATGTTCTTCCCCCTTTTTGAAGCACCTGGGTCTAACTTCCGGATTTGCAGGTGCGGTTTTATATTATCTGAGCTTGTGTTATTAAATTCCATTGTGTTTATGGTTCACCGGTGTTATGTAATAGATAAGATTCTTTGTGCATAGGTCATAAACATATAACTACCCACCCCGAACACTGTCGTCAATTAAACACAAAACATAGTAACATTCCATTAATAAACTACCAGGCCGCAAATTTAGAACTGCATTGATACAGATAAACCAGCCTAAACGTCTCTAGCTAATCATTTGTTGAGGATTCAATTTATATGTATCTTTTTTTTCTATTATTATTTTTTGTATCTTAACTTTTCTAACCTAAATTAAAATATGTCTGTCATTCCCCCTTTTCCTCAGGTTTGATAGAAATATAATCACATGACACATATAACTTGACGCACCCCAGTGAAATAGGAATGTAATGAATATGATGTAAATCATATATATAATAATAATAACATTTATATTTCGTTCCTCATTTATTCAAACCGTATAATAATCTAAGTGTTGTACAGTCAAAAGCAGATTAGGAATATATGCAGATTAGTTGAAATTATTCCCTTATCGCCATGAAAACAATATTGGATAGGTACTTGAGAAAGTGATTGTTCTACACTTTTACACTATATATTGATGAGAAGAATTGGATGACTAGATTTTTAGGTGGGGTCTGTGTTGCTCATCTTTTCTGGGAGGGTCTTCATTTATGTGTCTTTACGTTCTGGGTTTTCAGGTTGTGATGTCCAATACTATTTCCGCATAATAACTATGTTCGGTTCGTCTTTCCCTCTAGTTGTTTGTAGGAGGGCTCATATCTTGAAAACAACTTACGAATAGTGGTGTCCAACACATAATGCGTTGTGTTTTTGTTTTGTTTTTCTTCATCGTGTGTACCCTATGTTCCCAGTTTCCCTGGATTGTCTATTTTTGATTGCTCCTTCGGTATTCTCTAACGCTTTCTTTAATTAGGACATAAAGTATATGTATTAATTACGGACAGTTCTACATGTTGTAAATGTTAAATGGTTCGACTTCTGCCTCATCGTTCATCTGACCAAGATATTTGTCAAAGTGTCGTATTGCTTCTTTCTATGCTGATAGCATATAATAGACCAATATCCTGAGTTTGATGTTCATTGTTATTGCTCACAGAAAAACATTCATCAGGAAGACATATATATATATATATATATGGTATATTGCTCACGGAAAAACATTCCTCAGGAAGACATATATATATATGGTATATTCAAGCTTTTCATATTACGTCCATGATAAAGCATGGCATGTACGTACCACAGAAGTTAGCTAATGCACTGTGAAAAGGGAGGTAATTCTTTATGAAAAACAGACACATTTTTTTCTGAATCCATTGGATGATTCTATACATAAGGATATTTTTTAAGACTGATAATGATCATTGTTATTAGCAAGGAATAGTAGCATCAACATGTTGTATATGTCAAGAAAACTCATTTACTGTACAATACTTATATGTAAAATAAATACATTTTTAACAATCATAGGAGCCATTGAGACCATGATCGTATGGTAGATGGATTTACAACTACCTATCCAATCAGTGCCCAAGACCACTGATGTTGTGAGTTCGAATCTCGATCAGGGCGAGCAGTACATTATGTAATAAAGTTTGTCAGTGACTTGCGACAGATCGGTGGTTTTCTCCGGGTCCTCCGGTTTCCTCCACCAATAAAACGAACCGCCACCATATAATAGACATATTGTTGAAAGTGGCGATAAACACCATCAAACAAACAAACAAACAAACAAACATTCACAATCAATAATTATCTTGTTGGTTATAACATATAGACTAGTTTTTGCTGTTTGTGACATTTTGATGATCTTTAAAATTATACAAGTAAGCGTCTTAGATAGCACACCTATAATGGAGGTCCACATTATTTTATTCAAATATATGTGTCGGCATGATTTCTAACGGTTGGAGCAAAACCAGTTGCACAAAGTGAAGAAATTCTTACCCAAGCATATACCAGATTATTATATCTTTTACGAAACGATATGTGGCTGTATATCTGTGTCACAAATGACCATGGATAAATTCCCAAGCATAATCGAATCCTTTCCACATTTATGACTTATCACCGGGTTCGTAGCAAATGTAACACACACGACGGGTGTTGTTAGAGGAGCAGGAACTGCTTACTCTTCCGGAGCACCTGAGTATATCCCCAGTTTTAAACATGTGTTGCCTGATCTTTAGCTTTCTATGTAGTGTATTGTACAACATTGTTTGGGGGTTGCCCTTTTGTCTTTTAACCAATGTTTTGTCTGTTCGTCTTCGATCTACGGCCTTTGTTTACCCTTTTGATATCTTCAAATATCTGTTGCAATGATAATACAAAACGTTGACTTCTTCATAGTGAAACTACAACACACGTGTTTTATTTATAATGATAATACAAAACCTCCGCGATAATTGCATGATTTCCATAGCCTATTTAATTGATAGTGAGAAACAAAGTACATTGAAATCTGAAAAATATTAAAAAAGGGTACACAATTTTTCCTACCATTTCTAGATATGGAAGAAATATAACAATCTCCGCATTATTCGTGCTTCGCAAGTTAAGAT
>MJUT01040593.1:947073-962287 GCA_002080005.1 Gigantidas platifrons | reverse complement strand
TATTACAATATAATAGAAAATGCTCGGAACATTCGTTTTTATATCCACATGAACAAGAAGCACTAGGGACTAAATTCGATTTAAATAAGTCGCTGTTCAGAGAACTACATTTATTTCTAAGTCTAGCATGCAATACACTAAGATATCGGTCTCCACAAGAAAAGTAAGAAGGTACTGTTTTCGATTGAAAATATTTTTGTTGCAATTTGGATTTAAAAGACGGAATTGTCGGCAGTTGACGAAGGTTCAGATCTAGAGTGTTCCATAATTTAATCGTACTTGGAAAATAAGACTGTTGATATGTAGATAATCGGTATGATGGTTGTGAAATATTTAGTCTGTTCCTTAAATTATAATTATTAGAGTCAGCGACTGTAGGTGGTACCAATTCTGTTAAATAATCAGGCACTTGGCCGTTAACAATTTTATAAAATAGGACCAATTTTCGTACCTCCCGTCTAGTTTTCAACTTTTCCCACCCCGTCTCGATATAAATAGAATTTATACTGGCAAACGATGGTAATCCCGTAACAATACGCGCAGCTTCAAGTTGTACTTTTTCTAATCTGTCCGAATTTATTTGTCCACAATTATCCCACACTTCAGATGCATATTCCAATACAGGTCTAATAAATGTTAAGTACATTTTTTCTAAATAATTTCTGTTAAGACGGTATTTTAATTTTCTGAGTACATTAAGTTGTTTCGAAGCTGATTCAATTAATTTGTCTATGTGCTTAGTCCACTTACAGTCACTGCTGAATACAATCCCTAAATGTTTGTGTGTATGTACTGGATCAATAGTTGTTTGATCAAATTTAAATGTTAAATTACATTCAACGCCATTGACATTAAAAATAATAATTTCAGTTTTGGTGGGATTAAACTTTAATAACCACCTGTTTGACCATTTTTTCAGGTGATTCAGATCTGTATTAATCATATTCACTAGTATGCATTCATCTTGTGCTAGATGTCCAATAGACGTGTCATCAGCAAAAAGACGACCTAGACCTACTATCTCACCAGTAATATCGTTTATGAAAATCAGGAACAATAAAGGTTCCAATACTGACCCATGAGGTACACCCGCATGCAAATGACCAATCCCAGATAAAGCATCTTTTATCATAACTCTTTGAGTACGGTTAGAAAGATAACTTTTTAACCAACAGAACAGATCCCCATTAATACCATATTTGCCAAGTTTATATAAAAGTGCTTTTACCCAAACTGTATCAAATGCTTTGCTTATATCAGCAAATGTAACACTAGTCACTTGTTTTGCCTCTAATGCAAGTAATATTCTACGATACAACTCTATTAGTTGATGACTTGTAGAGTGACCTGGTATAAATCCCGACTGGAACTTGTATAATAGTTTATTTTCAAGTAGGTGATTAAACACATGCTTGAACATAATTTTTTCCAGCACTTTACTTACACAAGAAAGTAAAGAAATGGGTCTGTAGTTAGACGGTAAAGATGTGTTCCCATTTTTAAACAGAGGGTTTACATGGGCGATTTTCCAGTCCGATGTAAATACTTTTTCAGTAGGGATTTATTAAATAAACTACACAATGGTTTCGTTATCTCCTCCTTTACAGACACTAACATCCTATTACTAATTATATCGGGACCAACAGCTTTATTAGCATTAAGAGTACATAACATATCGTTTACTTCTTGTTCAGTAACGATAACTTAGGATAAAATATTTTCCCATCTGTCATGAAAATCTGGCAAGACAGCATCATCGTCGTTCAACTTGGTAATCGAGCAAAAATATTTGTTCAAAACATTGGATTTCTGAGTGGCATCATATGCCAAATTAAAATTATTGAATGGATCATGGAGTGGAGGTAACTCATTCGTAGAGCGGTCATTTTTTAGTAACATGTGAATTGTTTTCCAATACATTTTGCTATTTACTGTTTTGAGATCATCAAGATGTTCATTAATATTTTCGTAAAACCGTTGTTTCGCCTGTTTCTTTAAGTTATTAAATTTGTTTCTTTGTGTTTTAAATTTTTTTCCGGCGGTTTCCGTTTTCGTCCTAAAAAATATTTTCCGTAGTCTGTCGCGTTTGCGCGATTCACGCCGTAAATCCGAATCGAACCAAACTTTATCATCACTACGAATGGTTACCTCATTATCACTATATTTCAGTTATAACGTGGCGGTCAGTTTTATCATATGGTAACTCAGAAATGTCCATTTGGATATTTCAGAAATAGTTCATAGCTTGTTTGTCTTCTTTTGTTATTTTTATATTTTATATAAACGTTAGAGAAATCCGAAGGGGCAATTCAAAATGGACAATTTACAGACATTGGAAACATTGGTCACATAGACACAGGACGAACACAAGCAAAACACAACACAGAGAGCTAAAAAGATGAGAAACATGGACCCCACAAAAACAAGGGGTAAGCCCAGGTGCTTGCGAAGTGTAATCAGTTCTTGCGTCTTATAAGACACCCGCCGTGTTCCTCATATATATATTCAAGTCCAATAAAATTATTGTCGGTGACATTGGGTAACATTATTTTCGTAATTTTTTTGACCTGTTTCAAAAATGAGTGTCTCAATTTATGGTTAGTTTGACTACTTACAAATTTAATATACATTGCTATAATTTGGAAGACAAATCACGTTTCTAATCACCCGTATGGTATGTCAAGCTTTTCATATCAAGTCCATGATCAAGAATGACATGTGTACCACATAAGTTTGTTAATACACTGTGAAAAGGGAGGTAACTCTTTATGAAAAACAAACATCTTTTCTCTGAATCTATTAGTGTCTCTATAAACAAGGATATTTTTATGACTGAATATTATAATTTTCATTAGCACAGTACCAGCAGGAACATATTGTATATGCTGTATAATACCTATATGTACAATACATATATCTGATAAAGTTTGTCCGCGGTTTTCTCCGGTTACTCCGGTTTCCTCCAACAAGGAAACTGACCGCCACGACATTTCCAACTACCTATGCAATCAGTGTCTATCACTACTGATGTTGTTAGTATGAATCTCGATCAGGGCGAGGTGTACAACATTATGTGATAAAAGTTTGTCAGTGAATTGCGACAGGTCGGTGATTTTCTCCGGATTCTACGGTTTCCTCCAACAATAAAACTGACCGCCACGATATAATTAAACTATTGTTAAAAGTGGCGTTAAAAATCATAACCATGTTATTTAATTTCACTATGAGTGTACGATTCACTGGTGTTATGTGATAAATTAGGTTCTTTGTAAATATGACACAGATAACTTGACACCTTCCTGTGAAGAAAAATCCGAATGTAATGGGGGTGACATAAAATATGAAATAAATAGCATTTATATTTCTATCCTCGTGTATTTAGAACTAAATAAAAATATAACGAAATTGAGGTAGCAATAGTTAAGGTGTAGTTAAGTTACAAACTATTGAAATACGCTTACCATTTTTACCAAGACCAGTTAGACAGTAGCATATTGTATGAGGTTGTTTATATTTACAATCTTGGTAAATAGTGCAATGTTTTTTGCCCTCCCTTAAGTTAAGTAGCTCTCTGGGATGTACTACACAGGGGTTGTACAACATATGAAGAGAAGATATCTAATGCAACCCGTTTTTCCCCATCAAACCCGGTACAAAATGTATATACATGAATTTTAGTAATGCCTTACCTAATAAACAACTGCAAGTGGTGTAGCCACCTACAAGTCCATACATCTACTTATACAAATAAATATCAATGATACGTTAATGCATTCGCAATCACAATGTCAAACAGTAGTATCACGTTCAAGATCAAAATTTGTTAATGTCGCAATGAATGATGGGGTATTATTTGTGAAAGCAACTTCCTCAATGGCTTTTTCTTTTATGCGTCACTAATTTGACCAATCAGAGGCCACGGGATGCAATTTTCATAGATACTTTAATTTTTTTAGGACCTTGGGTTTGTCAGTAGCTTCACAACTCCACGCATGTAGTGATGAATCAATTAAAAGATGATTGGCATGCATAATGTATATAGTGGTGAGCCATATGAAAAGATATTTTGATAGCTACAAGTATGTAGTGGTGACCCTGTAGACAGATATGTTGATAGCTACAAGTATGCAGTGGTGATCCCCATGAAAAGATATTTTGATAGCTACAAGTATGTAGAGGTGACCCCCATGAAAAGATATTTTGATAGCTACAAGTATGTAGTGGTGACCATATAGAAAGATATTTTAATAGCTACAAGTATGTAGTGGTGACCCTATGGAAAGATGTTTTGATAGCTGCAAATATGTAGTGGTGACCATGGAAGTATATTCTGATTGCTACAATTAAGTAGTAGTGACCCTTTGGAAAGATATTTTGATACCTACACGCATGTAGTAGGGACCATATGAAAATAAAGTATTATTGTTACAAGTAAGCGATGTACGGGTGGATACGGTCTGAAAATTTAGTGTGTAAGGGATATATATTTATAAGTAAGCAGTTGTGATTTGAAGTGATGGTCATTCCCTAAATTGTAGTACGTCTGTGTAAAACTATTGTTTATATACCTATTTACGTATGCAAATTAAGTTCTTCCCCCTTTTTGAAGCACCTGGGTCTAACTTCCGGGTTTTCAGGTGCGGTTTTATATTATCTGAGCTTGTGTTATTAAATTCCATTGAGTTTACGGTTCACCGGTGTTATGTAATAGATAAGATTCTTTGTGCATAGGTCATAAACATATAACTACCCACCCCGAACACTGTCGTCAATTAAACACAAAACATAGTAACATTCCATTAATAAACTACTAGGCCGCAAATTTAGAACTGCATTGATACAGATAAACCAGCCTAAACGTCTCTAGCTAATCATTTGTTGAGGATTCAATTTATATGTATCTTTTTTTTTCTATTATTATTTTTTGTATCTTAACTTTTCTAACCTGAATTAAAATATGTCTGTCATTCCCCCTTTTCCTCAGGTTTGATAGAAATATAATCACATGACACATATAACTTGACGCACCCCAGTGAAATAGGAATGTAATGAATATGATGTAAATCATATATATAATAATAATAACATTTATATTTCGTTCCTCATTTATTCAAACCGTATAATAATCTAGGTGTTGTACAGTCAAAAGCAGATTAGGAATATATGCAGATTAGTTGAAATTATTCCCTTATCGCCATGAAAACAATATTGGATAGGTACTTGAGAAAGTGATTGTTCTACACTTTTACACTATATATTGATGAGAAGAATTGGATGACTAGATTTTTAGGTGGGGTCTGTGTTGCTCATCTTTTGTGGGAGGGTGTTCATTTATGTGTCTTTACGTTCTGGGTTTTCAGGTTGTGATGTCCAATACTATTTCCGCATAATAACTATGTTTGGTTCGTCTTTCCCTCTAGTTGTTTGTAGGAGGGCTCATATCTTGAAAATAATTTACGAATAGTGGTGTCCAACATATAATGCGTTGTGTTTTTGTTTTTGTTTTTCTTCGTCTTGTGTACCCTATGTTCCCAGTTTCCCTGGATTGTCTATTTTTGATTGCTCCTTCGGTATTCTCTAACGCTTTCTTTAATTAGGACATAATGTATATGTATTAATTACGGACAGTTCTACATGTTGTAAATGTTAAATGGTTCGACTTCTGCCTCATCGTTCATCTGACCAAGATATTTGTCAAAGTGTCGTATTGCCTCTTTCTATGCTGATAGCATATAATAGACCAATATCCTGAGTTTGATGTTCATTGTTATTGCTCACGGAAAAACATTCATCAGGAAGACATATATATATATATGGTATATTGCTCACGGGAAAACATTCCTCAGGAAGACATATATATATATATGGTATATTCAAGCTTTTCATATTACGTCCATGATAAAGCATGGCATGTACGTACCACAAAAGTTAGTTAATGCACTGTGAAAAGGGAGGTAACTCTTTATGAAAAACAGACACATTTTTTTGTGAATCCATTGGATGATTCTATGCATCAGGATATTTTTTTAATACTGATAATGATCATTGTTATTAGCAAGGAATAGTAGCATCAACATGTTGTATATGTCAAGAAAACTCATTTACTGTACAATACTTATATGTAAAATAAATACATTTTTAACAATCATAGGAGCCATTGAGGCCATGATCGTATGGTAGATGGAATTACAACTACCTATGCAATCAGTGCCCAAGACCACTGATGTTGTGAGTTCGAATCTTGATCAGGGCGAGGTGTACAACATTATGTAATAAAGTTTGTCAGTGACTTGCGACAGATCGGTGTTTTTCTCCGGGTCCTCCGGTTTCCTCCACCAATAAAACGGACCGCCACCATATTGTTGAAAGTGGCGATAAACACCATCAAACAAACAAACAAACAAACATTCACAATCAATAATTATCTTGTTGGTTATAACATATAGACTAGTAGTTGCTGTTTGTGGCATTTTGATGATCTTTAAAATTATACAAGTAAGCGTCTTAGATAGCACACCTATAATGGAGGTCCACATTATTTTATTCAAATATATGTGTCGGCATGATTTCTAACGGTTGGAGCAAAACCAGTTGCACAAAGTGAAGAAATTCTTACCCAAGCATATACCAGATTATTATATCTTTTACGAAACGATATGTGGCTGTATATCTGTGTCACAAATGACCATGGATAAATTCCCAAGCATAATCGAATCCTTTCCACATTTATGACTTATCACCGGGTTCGTAACAAATGTAACACACACGACGGGTGTTGTTAGAGGAGCAGGAACTGCTTACTCTTCCGGAGCACCTGAGTATATCCCCAGTTTTAAACATGTGTTTCCTGATCTTTAGCTTTCTATGTAGTGTATTGTATAACATTGTTTGGGGGTTGCCTTTTGTCTTTTAACCAATGTTTTGTCTGTTCGTCTTCGATCTACGGCCTTTGTTTACCCTTTTGATATCTTCAAATATCTGTTGCAATGATAATACAAAACGTTGACTTCTTCATAGTGAAACTACAACACACGTGTTTTATTTATAATGATAATACAAAACCTCCGCGATAATTGCATGATTTCCATAGCCTATTTAATTGATAGTGAGAAACAAAGTACATTGAAATCTGAAAAATATTAAAAAAGGGTACACAATTTTTCCTACCATTTCTAGATATGGAAGAAATATAACAATCTCCGCACTATTCGTGCTTCGCAAGTTAAGATCTTCAAATGTATCTATTATCCAATACACAAATATATATCCAGCAAGAAATAAGGAATTGCTTCTAATTGATAAAAAGGAGGGACGTGAACTTTTTCGTTTGTAGTATTTCATTTGCATCATAAAAATTGTTAATTGTGCAGCTGTGAGTGAAGTTAGTAAATTTTGAATTATGTAAACACTCTTTACTCTTGTCGAACCTACTTTGATGATAGTCAACAAGTGAAAAGTTTCATAAAATATTAGTCCCCACATACCAAAACCTAGTATAAAATTGTTGAGTGTAAAACCTTCGACAGGATGGCGTATGACCTGACATTGTTTAGTAAGCAAATTAAACCCTCTTGCAATAAATATCAAAAGAATTATTTTTGATATAAGATTAACTATATCATATCCGTCGAGATTATCTGAGTTATTGTACGAAAACACAATACCAATACAAAGAAATGGGCAATTTGCTACTATTCCCATAATGAAAGTAATTATTGAGTTTCTCATATGACTGTCGCGTGCAAAGTCAAATTGTGGATTCAGTTTGTCATTACACAGTAGATATGTTTCTTCGTCCTCATCTATTTTAATAGGGCCTAACTCAACATGTAATGCTTCATCACTTGTTCCCACTGGCCAATACATAGATAACAGCAGAACAGTCATCAGATTGAACGCTACAGCCGTCGGAGAAGTAAAGTGTTCCGTTACCTTGATTACTTGGTGTATTTCTGTGTTATTGCCACATGCAAATGTACTGTTTGGAAATGTAGATTTCGGTGACAATCGAAATGCCTCTAGCAAGTTATAACTCCAAGAAATTATGTGAATTCCTATCTGAACCATGAACAAGTAGTGAACAAAAATGGATGGTTTAAGCTTGCGCTTTAGAAAAGATGCAAAGAACGCGATTTGTATAGGGTAATGTACGATTCGTAAAATATTATGTACCATTCGAAGAGTGCAAAGTAGCTCAGACGTATTTATAAAACATATAATATCACAACTTAAGTGTATTGATGCATGCAAAAAGGCAAATAGACCGAAAACACACAAGCATACAAGTCTGAGTTTGTTTAGTTTGAGTTGATGTTCTGTTATATTTGTGTAGGTATGAGGATTACGCAGTCTCATTAGCAGACATATACATGTCACTAATCCAAGAATATGTATAACAAGAATAACTCCTATAAAGTTAATATAAATAATTCCAATATCTGTTGAAGGTGCTAACTCTTCCACAATGATAATTGCTGACATAACGGCAGTCATGAAAGCCAAAAGCACTCCAGTTGCTATGCTACCATCGCCATAAGAACTATCTTCTTTAATCAATCGCCCAGCTGTTAACGGTAACAACACGACATTTCTGAAGAATGACATCATAAAGCTGCAAAATATATTTTAGAAGAACATTAATACTATATTCGCAGAATATACATTTGTATATAGAATAAGATTTCTAATAATTTCTATTAATACTTTAATACAAAAATACATGCATTCATGATACCACTTCGATTATCCATTTGTACTCGTGTGCAGTCTCAAAACAAGTCGTAGTCGTCATCGTATGATAGTTGGATTTGCACCTACCTATGCAATCATTGTCTATTACCACTAAAGTTGTGAGTTCGAATCCCGCTCATAATGAGGAGTACTTGATACAACATTATGTGAATTAGTTTTTTTTTGTTTTTTTATTTTTAAGGAAAGGCAGAGGCAGATACAAACATAAATAAAAACTTAAAGCATGCCGATACAATTTTCTACAGACAAAAACATTTATCTAGACAAAACATTTTGCAACACTCTGCACTGAAATTTCATATACCAAGGACAGTTCCAAATGGCCACACCGTTATATATATATAACATAATCTCTTAAATTCAATTGAATTTAAGAGATTATGCTATTTACCTCATTATGAGAGATTTTGATATATATCTTTATTGTAATACAATATTTCAGATATTTTACACCACCATTTATACTGGGTTTATCACCCAGACATCTACATTTATATAAATAATGCTTGATTAATAGTGTTATCTGGATCTAAAGGATTTGCTATACCCAATGTAATATTAGGTCCATTTATATAATGCATGATAAGACAACAATTTTCCAAAACGTTTACTATGGAAACCAAACAAATATACTGTAGGTGCACTTCCAAAACAGATGCAATAAACTCTGAACAGAAGGTGCATAGTTCTGTTTCTCTTAAGCCACACTTGAAAAGAAAAGAGTTTGTAGCAGTAATTCTATGGGAAATTTTGAACTATAAGTTTTGAAGTTTAGTGTTTCTTGTAGTCCTAAAATGGGGAAAATAAAAATAACTCCAATCATCCATTTGTACTCCTAATTCCTGAGCCCATTTATTTTGTGTTATAAATCGACTTTCTTTTATGTTTTCTAAATACATTTTATAAGAATATCTGCATGGTTTTTATCACTTTTTCATCTGTCAACAATATCATGCATTCTCCCATACTGATACCCATACGTTTCGTCCATTCCATTGGCAGTTAGTACTTATCATATATTTGCTTTTAAGAATGTGATAAAGTTTGTCAGTGACTCGCGACAGGTCGGTGGTTTTCTCCGGGTTCTACGGTTTCCTCCAACAATAACACTGACCGCCACGATATAATTAAACTATTGTTAAAAGTGGCGTTAAAAACCATAACCATGTTATTTAATTTCATTATGAGTGTATGATTCACTGGTGTTATGTGATAAACTAGGTTCTTTGTAAATATGACACAGATAACTTGACACCTTCCTGTGAAGAACAATCCGAATGTAATGGGAGTGACATAAAATATGAAATAAATAGCATTTATATTTCTATCCTCGTGTATTTAGAACTAAATAAAAATATAACGAAATTGAGGTAGCAATAGTTAAGGTGTAGTTAAGTTACAAACTATTGAAATACGTTTACCATTTTTACCAAGACCAGTTAGACAGTAGCATATTGTATGAGGTTGTTTATGTTTACAATCTTTGTAAATAGTGCAATGTTGTTTACCCTCCCTTATGCTAAGTAGCTCTCTGGGATGTACTATACAGGGATTGTACAACATATGAAGAGAAGATATCTAATGCAGCCCCTTTTTTTTTCCCACCAAACCCGGTATATACATGAATTTTAGTAATGCCTTACCTAATAAACAACTGCGAGTGGTGTGTGGCCACCTACAAGTCCATACATCTACTTACTCAAATAAATATCAATGATACGTTAATGCATTCGCAATCACAATGTCAAACAGAAGTATCACGTTCAAGATCAAAGTTTGTTAATGTCGCAATGAATGATGGGATATTATTTGTGGAAGGAACTTCCTCAATGGCTTTTTCTTTTATGCGTCACTAATGTGACCACTCAGAGGCCACGGGATGCAATTTTTATAGCTATTTCAGGACCTTGGGTTTGTCAGTAGCTTACCAACTCCACGCATGTAGTGATGAATCAATTAAAAGATGATTGGCATGCATATGTATGTACAGACCCTGGATCGTTTAACTTAACAGATATTTCGTATCGTTTGCGTTTTTCGTTCGTTTTTTTCGTTCGTTTCGTTTGCGTGTATCGTTCGTTCGTTTTTCGTTTTCCGTTCGTTTGCGTTCTGTGTGTGTAATTTATTCTTTCGTTTCGTGTATCGTTCGCCAGTTTAATTAGACTAATACACGAAACGAAATACGAACGAACGATACACGAAACGAACGATACACGAAAAGAACGATACACGATACACGAAACGAACCCACGCTACGATTTCTTTTTTAAAATAATTACTACAATTTCAATCTTACTATTATTAAAAAAAAATTTAATTAAAGTGTAAGCAAAATTTTACATATACAAACATGTATTTCCTTTATTTACATGTACCAGTAATTTTGTACAATAAGGGAAAAACATATTTAATAAATGCATTTTTTCTATAATTTACTGTAGGAAAAATAAACAAGAAATCATCTACATGTATGTAAACAAACGCCTCTGGCAGTTTCACCTGGGAAATACATGCACTGCAGGTGTGAAATGTCAACTCTTACATTTGTAATTTTATTCTAATTAACAATTATATGGCCTTTTGAAGCCACACGCCTCTCGGACAGCTTAACCGAGAAAATAACTGATACACCTATGTCTGGTTGGAATTGTCAATTCAGAATCCGATTAATTATAAATATTAATTCTGTATAATTAAATAATTATATAGATATAAATTCTGTATAATTATCTAATTAAATAAATATAAATTTTGTTTAACTATATAAATAGAAAGTCATATTTGGAAGTCAAATATATGAGATTTAAAATTTAATCATAAATATAATTATTAAACACATTGGTAATATAAACTATTTAATATAAATTGTATTATCCTATTACTTTACCGACTAATTTATCATTTATATAAATAACTTGCTTATAAAATATAAGATTACAGAACTTAATCACATCAATTTGTACAAAAGTCATTCAAATAATAACACAATAATATTCGTGTATCGTGTGTTCGTTTCGTGTATCGTTCGTTTGTTTCGTGTATCATGCGTTTTTCGTGTCGTTCGTGTTAAGCGTTCGTTCGTTTTCCGTTCGTTTCGTTTCGTGCATAGTGTAAACTTATACGATCCAGGGTCTGTAGCGGTGAGCCATACGAAACGATATTTTGATAGCTACAAGTATGTAGTGGTGACCCTGTAGACAGAAATGTTGATAGCTACAAGTATGTAGTGCTGATCCCCACGAAAAGATAGTGTGATTGCTACAAGTATGTTGTGGTGATCGCATTGAAAAGATATTTTGATAGCTACAAGTATGTAGTGGTGATCGCTATGAAACGATATTGTGATAGCTACAAGTATGTAGTGGTGATCGCTATGAAAAGATATTTTGATTGCTACACGTATGTAGTGGTGATCGCTATGAAAAGATGTTGTGATAGCTACAAGTATGTAGTGGTGATCGCTATGAAAATATATTTTAAATAGCTGCAAGTATGCAGTGGTGACCCTATGGAAAGATATTTTGATAGCTACAAGTCTGTAGTGGTGACCCTATGGAAAGATATTTTGATAGCTACAAGTATGTTGTGGTGACACTATGGAAAGATATTTTGATATCTACAAGTAAGTAGTAGTGACCCTATGGAAAGATATTTTGATATCTACAAGTAAGTAGTAGTGACCCTATGAAAAGATATTTTGATAGCTACAAGTATGTAGTGGTGACACTATGGAAAGATATTTTGATAGCTACAAGTATGTAGTAGTGACCCTATGGAAAGATATTTTGATAGCCACACGCATGTAGTAGTAGTGACCATATGAAAGTAAGTGTGTAAGGGATATATATTTATAAGTAAGCATTTGTGATTTGAAGTGATGGTCATTCCCTAAATTGTAATACGTCTGTGTAAAACTATTGTTTATATACATGTACCTATTTACGTATTCAAATTAAGTTTTCCCCCTTTTTTTGAAGCACAGGTTTTCATGTGCGGTTTTATATTATCTGAACTTGTGTTATTAAATTTCATTATGAGTTTATGGTTCACTGGTGTTATGTAATAGATAAGATTCTTTGTGCATAGGTCATAAACATATAACTACCCACCCCGAACACTGTCGTCAATTAAACACAAAACAAAGTAACATTCCATTAACAAACAATCAGGCCGCAAATTTAGACCTACATTAATACAGATAAACCAGCCTAAACGTCTCTAGCTAATCAATTGTTGAGGATTCAATTTATATGTATCTTATTTTTTTTATTTTTTTTTATTGGTATCTTAACTTTTCTAACCTAAATTAAAATATGTCTATCATTTCCTTCCTTTTCCTCAGGTTTGATAGAAATATAATCACATGACACTGATAACTTGACGCACCCCAGTGAAAAAAGGAATGTAATGAATATGATGTAAATCATATATTTAAAAATAACATTTATATTTCGTTGCTCATTTATTCAAACCGTACAATAATCTAGGTGTTGTACAGTCAAAAGCAGATTAGGAATATATGCAGATTAGTTGAAATTATTCCTTTATCGCCATGAAAACAATATTGGATAGTTACTTGAGAAAGTGATTGTTGTACACTTTTTCAGCTATATGTTGGTGAGAAGAATTGGACGACTAAATTGTTTGGTGGGGTCTGTGGTGCTCATCTTTTTAGCTTTTTGTATGTTCAATTATGTGTCTTTACGTTCTGGGTTTCGGGTTGCGATGAATGTTATGGTTTCCGCATAAAAACGATGTTCGGTTCGTTTTTACCTCCCGTTGTTTGTAGGAGGGCTCGAGTCTTATTTACTTTTATTTTTGTTTCCTTACGTATAGTGGTGTCCAACACATATTGTGTTGTGTTTTTCTTCGTATTGTGTACCCTATGTTCCCAGTTTCTCTGGATTGTCCATTTTTGATTGACCCTATGGTAATCTCTGTTGTTTATTTTATATATTTTACATATGCATATGTATTAATTACGAACAGTTGTACATGTTGAAAATGTTAAATGATTCGACTTCTGCCTTATCGTTCATCTGGCCCAGTTATTCTTCCAAGCGTCGTATTGCTCCTTTCTATACTGATAGCATATAATAGACCAATATGCTGAGTTTGATATTCATTGTTATTGCTCACAGGAAAACATTCCCCAGGAAGACATGTCGCTCCACATTATCACGATTCGTGGCCTTCTTATGTATTCCTTCATAATGCGTCCTGCATGAAGAAAAACGATAAAATACCGGTGTCTTCCACCAATAAAACACGCCACCGCGATATAGCCCAGTCCGATAACCGTTGTTATCTGCCCCTGATTAATTTTCACAGACATGCGCAGACGCTGGGAAACCATACCTTATCAACTTCCGGAGTGCTTATCGACTTTGAGCAAATCGAGCAAAAAATTAACGAAAAAATCAACGCTTGCAGCTTGTATGAAGGGTGTCACGAACTTTTGACAATTAAATACATTCTCTGTGTTATTCGTTCACTTAATCCTACACAATGGTTCGCAAGATAAGACATTATTGTGGTGTTTTTGTTCCTATTTAATTAATATGACTAAAAACACAAATATCTCTTTCGGCAATTTTTGGCAGTAACATTTTTTTATATTTTTGTCAAGCTAAAAAACAAAATAAATTTATTGTCATGGACATCTGGACTCAATCAACATCCTGTTTAAAGGTGTGAAAACTACATGGTGTCCAAGATACAGGAAGAATTGTTTAATGCCAATTATGTAATAAACATTTCACACCTCCCAGGTGTTTTTTAATTAGCCAATTCCAAAACGATGTAAGCATGATAAAAAATGTCCAAATATGTTGTTTTTGCAATCACTCATTTCCTTTTGAACATTTAATTAAAGACTAATAATTTCACTTTATTAATGATAAACAAACAAATCAAGGAAAAGTTTTATTTGTTCATGTAATTTAAACTAATTATTTTGTCTTTGCCAGAGATATTAAGTATCCAATTTATTTAAAACAAAAGGTATGTTTAATGCATAAATACTAGTTGAATGCCACACCAAATAAAGTCACAGTTCTGATAGAAGTTTCAAATCTATTTTTCCCTCTATTTGTTTTTTTTCAAGTTTGAATAATTCCTTTTCACATACAATTAATACATGTCCTGATGAATCATGTCCTGATGAATCAATTATATGATTAAAACATCAATGTTTTTATTATTCAACTTGGAAAATAGTACAGCAAAATATATTTAGAAACCATACTATAATTTTTAAATTCTATGACATCCTGGATTGATAAAAAAAACAAAAAACAACACTATAAAATGTGTATTATATCTAACAACTCATGTTATATGGTAAGTTTTGTGTGTAATTTTGATTAAAGAAAAGGTGGGTGGGTGGCTACTGATGAAGTACAATGTATAAGCAAGGTCAAATACCCAATTAAATATCAGTCAATTACCCCCCTCCCCCCCC
>MJUT01040593.1:930816-946985 GCA_002080005.1 Gigantidas platifrons | reverse complement strand
CCCTCCCCTTAAAAATAAATCAAAAGGACATCCTTATTTTGTATACCTGCATGCTGGGCATTAGAATTGATGGTTAAAGTTTTACTGTTTTCCTCATAGAAGCTTCTAGAATTTTGAAATCTAAAGGTATCCCCCAGATGTGGCATTTGGTATAATATAAAAAAATAATGTGCCACTCTTACATTTTCTCAAAACTAATTTTTTGTGGAAAATATTAGGAATGATGGCCATCTCTTGTTATAAATAGTATATAAAATATAAAAGATAAGTAAAATAATCAAAGTTTTTCTCATAAAAGCTTCTACAGTTTAAAAATATTGTTTTCTAAAGGTATTACCCAAATGCGACAAGTATTATATATTTTAATAGTTATATTTTCCTGAAATATCAGTAAAGCTGGACATTTCTTGTTACAAAAAGTACATAAAATATGTAAGATGAGTAGAACAGATATATATTTCCTCATAGAAGCCTCCATAATTTGTAAATATAGTTTTATATTGGTATGCCATAACTGTGACTAAGATATATAGAATGATTGTATGAATCTTACAAGTATATAATACTCAATTGTTTGGAAAATATCTGGAAAGCTGTGGATTTTTTGTTCCAAATAGTACATAAAATATATAAGATGAGTAAATTAGTCAAACTTTTTCTCATAAACGCTTCTACAGTTTAGAAATATAGTTTTCTAAAGGTATTACCCAAATGCAGCAAATATTATATATCTTACAAGTATATAATAATTATATTTTCCTGAAATATCAGTAAAGCTGGACATTTTTTGTTCCAAATAGTACATAAAATATATAAGATGAGTAAAACAGTCAAGGTTTTCGTCATAGAAGCTTGTACAATTTTGAAATATGATTTTCTAAAGGTATGCTCCAAATGAAGTCAAGATAAAAAATAATGAAGTACGAGTACGACTAATATTATTAATACAACATGTATATATTAAACTTTTGGGAAAGATCAGAAATGATGGGCATCTCTTCTTATAAATAGTATATAAAATATGTAAGATGAGTAAAACAGTCAAAGATTTTCTCATAACAGCTTCTACAGTTTATAAATATAGTATTCTAAAGGTATTACCCAAATGCAGCAAATAAGTATATACATTTATCTTACAAGTATATAGGATAAATTGATCGTGAGTCGGACACTTCCTGCTTTCCGATGGTCCTGATTGCTTCCCTTAACAATGAAAGAAATATGTTGGCAATATGGATACCATCTGAAAGAGCACGAAGTGATTAGCAATAAATCTTTTTGAACCTATCGGTGTTTTTTATTGCAGATAATGCAATTAAGGAAAACTACCGATGTCTATATTTGATCGTGAGTCGGAAACTTTTTGATCTTGAGTCGGACAGTCTTTTAGCAGTTGATTTTAAGTCGGACGACCAATAAAATTTCTATCTCACACTGAAAAATTCTTTCATGCGCATTGAGTGTGAACGCAAACTCACACCATTATCATTTTTGCTGGAGTTCATATTACTACTGTTTTAGTTCCTTACTGTTGCCTATTGACAATATTTTATATTTGTCTCTATGTTTGTAGTAGATTTTGTATCTTGCCAGAAACATTATTATGCCAATGATAGCGCTTAATAGTTCTCTACTGTTCTTATAATGTAATATGTATATCTGTTATTTGTCATCGAATGCAAGATGAAAAGCGTATTTTACTCTGCACAGATGTCTTAATTGCGGATGTCGTGATAAACATATTGCTAACTTGATGGAACTGTGGCCTGATGGACCACAAAGTAATACCCTTCGCTCCCTCTTTCTCTAGCCAATGCTCATTATGATTTAATAATCTACCAAGTCTGTAGAGATCCGTCAAACCATGTAGGAGAAGGGATGAAAAACCATGTATGAGGAGTTGCGATATTGCCCACATGCACATCTACTCATTATGATCTAATAGTATACCAAGTTTGAAAGAGTTCTTACAAACCATGAAGGAGGAGAAGCGATAAAAAGGTTAGTGTGGACAGACAGACAGACGGACGGACAGACAGACAGACAGACAAGCTGATTCCTATATACCCCCTCCAAACTTTGTTTGCGGGGGGTATAATGACAGAGAACTCTACTTTTTGAACATTTAATAATTAGTATATATGCCTGGCAATAAAGTTGAATTTGAACAAAAAAAATATTTCGTTGATTGTTTCCAACCAATTGCAATTAAACCAAATGCAACATGTACCCTTTGTCAGGCCTATATTTTTTCATCTTTACTATTTATATTTTCAGAACTCAGGCTGTTACCAAAACATAATTTTTAAATGTAATTTGAATGTTAGCCAATTTTCGTTTTACTCAAGTTGTCTCTTGTTTCATTCACAATAGTGACATTTAGAAAACACCTGAATTCTAAAAATATATACAATGTATAGTGAAGAGGTAAAAGATCATAGTCAGATAAATTCCGCCGAAAAGGGCGGGGTTACGTAATTCATATCTTTCCCAGGGAAAAAAATGTTTGTGACTAATTATTGACCAATTGATGAACCAATGTCGGAAAATACAAAGTTAAGTGAATGAACCCAAGATGAACCAGAACAATAAAAGAATTCTTCCATTGCTTGTTTTGTTCCTTTATTGCATACGTTATATTGTCAAGTACATTTACCATATATCCATGTAATTTTCCCCCACATACGTAACAAGTAGGGACCTGGGTGGCTCAAGGAGTTAGGTCGCTGGATCTAACAACTCATACAAGTCTATCACCAATACGGCGTCGGTTCGCGCCCGGCTTTGTAAATAACAAAAAAAGGTGCAAGTGATAAAGTTTACCAGCTGCTTGCTCATGGTCGGTGGTTCTCTCCGGGTATTCCGGCTTCCTCCACCACTAAAACTGGCCGCCATGATATAGCTGAAATATTGATGAAAGTGGCGTTAAACACCAAAAATCAAATCAACCCCTAACAAATACATTTACTACATATCTGTATATAATTTCGTATACTACTACAACACGTTCATTTACTCAATACAGGGATGTAGCTGAGGCTTAATAGTGTGCACGCCATAATTACTTTCGACGAGATGCAAAATGGTGAGATCTGGGGCCATTCCAGGGTTTCACATAACATAGAATCAAGTACAATTTTACTTACTTTGATAGACAAAAATATCCTAAAATTGTCAACAATCTGCCCTTCGTGTCTTAACATATACGAACACCTCCATTGCTTTGTACAAGTCCACTTCAAAATCTCGGTGAATATGCATCAATCCTAGGGAAGATAGCCTGTCATTCTTCATAGTCGAACTAACACAAGTTTTCAAACGTCTCAGTACACTAAGTGACATCTCAGCAGTAGCGCTTCCTACTGGCATGCTTAACAAAACACATAACATTGTATCCATAGAANGATAGAGAACTGGATTTACAGAATCTAGGATGGTAAAAAGCAGGGCATATGAGAGGAGGGTTCGGCCGGTACATCGGTACGGGGTCCGGAAATCCACGAAAGGCCCGTCAATCTCTGAGGGGCCCCACAGCCTTAGCCATTGACGTTTTATTTTAATTTTTTCATTATTTTTTGGTATTTTCAACTCAAATCCACAGTTTTGAGAGAGGTTTCAGCCTGTTCTCAGACCCTAAAGCAGTATTGTTTCGCTTTGCAAAATTTCTCTTGGAGGCCCTGTTGCAGGTACATCGTCATAATTCTTTTTCACAACCTATAATAAAATGAAAAAAAAAGTATCATATCGTCGGAAAAGTTCCAAATTTCAATAGAAAAATCGTAGAAATAGGCAAATTCGATATCCCTAACACACATATATATGACCGCTCACTTTCCTGACTTAGTACAGGTACTTCAGTAAAAAAGTGACGAGGTAAAACTAGTTGGATTATAACTTGCCGTTGTCTTAAGAAATACCAATATAGCCACATCTCCTCTGAACTGTCGTGCGAGAAAAAAAAACATAATATACTAGACAGGTAACACGTGCATCATACTTGATAAATTCGCAATTAATATTTCGAATGTACAATAGCGACTTCCGCCCAACATGAAAACAGGACAGATTGATGTACTTGAAAAATCATCCCACCCCTCCCCCTAACGTATGAAAAATAGAAATAGCCTTATGTGAATTAAATACGTACTAACTGCATTACATGTAAACCACATGATGCTGTTTGATAAAGACCTTTAGTTAAAACAGGAAAAAATGAACACCTGCATGAAATAGTGTTGTAATTAAAGATCATGAACGTGATTTAGAATTTGAAAGAATTTCAATGTTTATTATAAATAAGGTTGAAACAAGTCACATTTTGATATCAATTAGGTTGTATTTCACGTTTTTGACGATTTCAATTACGGAAGACGGACCGCAACCAGGACCAAATGAATACCTGAATGAAATAGTGTTGTAATTAAAAACCATGTACGTGAAATATAACACTGAAGGAATTTCAATAAGAATACAAAAAAGTATTATTATTATAAATTCAATATCCTAATTTTTTATAACCTGACGATGTGCACGCCATGGGTGACAACGTATATGCAGCTACGCCTCTGCAATATGCTTTGTATCATTCATATACTAAACTAAGATTTTTCAGCATAATTCATTTTTGCAAATACTGATGATGTCAGTCCAATCAAAATGTATATGTGTCATTTGTAAACTTAAGGAGTTTGTAAAATTGTTTTTGTCCTCTTTTCTTATTTTCATTATTTTCATTTAATTTATTGCTGATTGTTTCTTTCATTCTTTTGGTTTCTTCCCGTTTTTTCTGTTTGTTTTCCTTCTCTTCCTGTTTTAGTAATTGTCTTTTAGACTTTTCTATTTTACGTTTTTCTTTTTCCTCAATCTCTCGCATTTTCCTTTCCTGAGTTTCCCTTTTTTGTCTATACACCTCATCTCCGGAGATCACGAAATATGACTCCTTATTTGGTCGTTTGCGTTTTAAAGGAGATGATGGAACAGGGAAGCATTCGTCTGTCACCGACTGGGCAACGCTCTTACTGCTTTCGTCACAGCTCATTGCTCCTCGAGTTTTGAACTTTTTCCAAGATTGGAATATAGAATCATTTTCAATGTCCATGTTACTAGCTAAAGCTGCAGTATAGATTAGTAGTTTTTCTGTGGACAGAGTTGACTCAACAACGTCAAGCGCTATGTCGTCTGTGCATTCTATACACTGTATGGTTTTTTCGTTTTGCCCCTCTTCGCTGTTACAAATTATTAACATGTCAGCAAGGAGTTCGTCGTCAGGAAGGTCATTCAGAGAGGTATCATCAGCATAGTTTAATTTGTAGATTAAGGAATCATTTGGGTCTAAAGATAATGGCAGATTACACAAACCATCCGTAGTTATTGGCATCGACAAAGTTATTGAGGAAACAACATTAGATTCCAGTGTTGTATCATGTGTGGATGAGACAATATTTGCAGCTAGTGATTGGTCCGTTGCTGCAACTGTAGTAAAGTTGCCGCTGTTGTTCACTTTTTGTCATTCTCTATCTAAAGTTGTCGTTCCTGCTACGCTACACAACATCTCTGTCAACTCTCATTTTACAAGATTCTTGTAAAACTTAGAAACAGTAAAAAATGTACTTAAAATTGTTTTAATTATTGTAAATATCAATAAAGACGAAAATAAATCACTCATTTCAAATCAATTCTCTCTTAAAAATGATTTGTGATCGTTTTTAACTTTTTAATGTTTACCTCCGCAAAATAGTTCTCCAAGAAATGGGGGGTAAAATCATTTTTAAGAGAGAATTGATTTGAAATGAGTGATTTATTTTCATCTTTATTGATATTTACAATAATTAAAACAATTTTAAGTAGATTTGTTTACTGTTTCTAAATTTTACAAAAATCTTGTGTAATGAGCGTTGACAGAGATGTTGTGTAGCGTAGCAGGAACGACAACTCTGGAAAGAGAATGACTTTTTGCAAGTAGGCGTGGTCAAAGACCGGAAAAACGTGACATATAAGAGGAGATAAGAAACAGCAGATTGGAGCTCCGGGATTGCGGTGCAATCGTTGATAAATAACTTCAAGTTTGAGCAAATAATCAAAAATACCTCACAATATCGTCCGACTTACGATCCAGTCCGACTTTCGATCACTCTACCCTAATAGTTATATTTTCCTACAATATCAGTAAAGCTCGACATTTCTTGTTACAAATAGTACATAAAATATGTAAGATGAGTAAAACAGACAAATATTTCCTCACAGATTAGCTTCCATAATTTATAAATATAGTTTTATATAGGTATGCCATAACTGCGATTAAGATTACTTCACTTGTCATATCACCATATGTATTTTAAATATGCAAATTCTTCCTATTTAATTAATATGACTGAAAACACAAATATCTCTTTCAGCAATGTTTGGCAGTAACATTTTTTTATATTTATTGTCAAGCTAAAAGAAATGTAAAATAGAAGCAACAATCATAATTTTTAGTTAACAATTAACAATGATTAACTGACTTCTGTCCAACTTTAATAATTGTCATAAAGACATTTATAAGGAATCCTCACTGCTTAGTGATTATTTTTAGTCTTTAACATATATATGCTCAAGTGTCAAGTTACTTCTACAAAGTCCAAGGGTATTTTATTTCAACTGGAGACAATTCAGAAACCACTTATCATAGTTGGAGAAAATGTGCATTGTGATTGGTTGTCCAAGTTCTCATCACGGTGTATAATGTCCGAAAGTGGTTGTTTCATCAATAACAAAACCCCTTTGGCTCTTTGTAGAAGTTCACTTTTCGAATCTGCAACAAGTTCTCCACGTGAGCGAAGAAAATCTTTCAATTGTTTTACTTTAAACTGATCGAGATCGCCAATTGACACGTCCATACAATCGGTTGTTTACATTAACGACTGAACCGAGGAAAGTCATACTCACCGGAAGTCGTAAAACACAGGAGAACTCCAATTCGACAAGGGAGGTATCAACGGTTATCGGACTGGGCTATAGCTGGAATATTGCTGAACGTGGTGTTAAACACCATAACTCTAACCCCTAAGCCAATTAATAGAAACATAAAAATTGTAATTCTGAGGAGAAAGCAAATCAAATTCTATATAATAAATGGTAACGTTGACGTTTTGTGTATGAATATTTACGTGTTTTTAATAACGTGGTAATATGTGGTGCTCAAAATAGCTTGTTCATGTATACAGGGGGTATGGTTATGGTGTTTAACGCTACTTTCGACTATATTTCAGTTATAACGTGGCGGTCAGTTTTAGCATATGGTAACTCAGAAATGTCCATTAGGATATTTCAGAAATAGTTCATAGCTTGTTTGTCTTCTTTGGTTATTTTTATATTTTATATAAACGTTAGAGAAATCCGAAGGGGCAATTAAAAATGGACAATTTACCGACATTGGAAACATTGGTCACATAGACACAGGACGAACACAAGCAAAACACAACACAGAGAGCTAAAAAGATGAGAAACATGGACCCCACAAAAACAAGGGGTAAGCCCAGGTGCTTGCGAAGTGTAATAAGTTCTTGCGTCTTATAAGACACCCGCCGTGTTCCTCATATATATATTCAAGTCCAGTAAAATTCTTGTCGGTGACATTGGGTAACATTATTTTCGTAAATTTGTTTGACCTGTTTCAAAAATGAGTGTCTCAATTTATGGTTAGTTTGACTACTTACAAATTTAATATACATTGCTATAATTTGGAAGACAAATCACGGTTTCTAATCACCCGTATGGTATGTCAAGCTTTTCATATCAAGTCCATGATCAAGAATGACATGTGTACCACATATGTTAGTTAATACACTGTGAAAAGGGAGGTAACTCTTTATGAAAAACAAACATATTTTCTCTGAATCTATTAGTGTCTCTATAAACAAGGATATTTTTATGACTGAATATTATAATTTTCATTAGCACAGTACCAGGAGTAGTAGCAGGAACATATTGTATATGCTGTACAATACCTATATGTACAATACATATATCTGATAAAGTTTGTCCGTGGTTTTCTCCGGGTACTCCGGTTTCCTCCAACAAGGAAACTGACCGCCACGACATTTCCAACTACCTATGCAATCAGTGTCTATCACTACTGATGTTGTTAGTTTGAATCTCGATCAGGGCGAGGTGTACAACATTATGTGATAAAAGTTTGTCAGTGAATTGCGACAGGTCGTTGATTTTCTCCGGATTCTACGCTTTCCTCCAACCGTAAAACTGACCGCCACGATATAATAAAAAATATTGTTAAAAGTGGCGTTAAAAACCATATCCATGTTATTTAATTTCATTATGAGTGTATGATTCACTGGTGTTATGTGATAAATTAGGTTCTTTGTAAATATGACACAGATAACTTGACACCTTCCTGTCCAGAAAAATCCGAATGTAATGGGAGTGATATAAAATATGAAATAAATAGCATTTATATTTCTATCCTCGTGTATTCAGAACTACATAAAAATATAACGAAATTGAGGTAGCAATAGTTAAGGTGTAGTTAAGTTACAAACTATTGAAGTACGCTTACCATTTTTACCAAGACCAGTTAGACAGTAGCATATTGTATGAGGTTGTTTATATTTACAATCTTGGTAAATAGTGCAATGTTTTTTGCCCTCCCTTAAGTTAAGTAGCTCTCTGGGATGTACTACACAGGGGTTGTACAACATATGAAGAGAAGATATCTAATGCAGCCCCTTTTTCCCCATCAAACCCGGTACAAAATGTATATACATGAATTTTAGTAATGCCTTACCTAATAAACAACTGCAAGTGGTGTGGCCACCTACAAGTCCATAAATCTACTTATTCAAATAAATATCAATGATACGTTTATGCATTCGCAATCACAATGTCAAACAGTAGTATCACGTTCAAGATCAAAATTTGTTAATGTCGCAATGAATGATGGGGTATTATTTGTGAAATCAACTTCCTCAATGGCGTTTTCTTTTATGCGTCACTAATTTGACCAATCAGAGGCCACGGGATGCAATTTTCATAGCTACTTTAAATTTTTTAGGACCTTGGGTTTGTCAGTAGCTTCACAACTCCACGCATGTAGTGATGAATCAATTAACAGATGATTGGCATGCATAATGTATGTAGTGGTGAGCCATATGAAAAGATATTTTGATAGCTACAAGTATGTAGTGGTGACCCTGTAGACAGAAATGTTGATAGCTACAAGTATGCAGTGGTGACCCCCATGAAAAGATATTTTGATAGCTACAAGTATGTAGTGGTGACCCTATGGAAAGATATTTTGATAGCTACAAGTATGTAGTGGTGACCCTATAGAAAGATATTTTAATAGCTACAAGTATGTAGTGGTGACCCTATAGAAAGATGTTTTAATAGCTACAAGTATGCAGTGGTGACCCTATAGAAAGATATTTTAATAGCTACAAGTATGTAGTGGTGACCCTATGGAAAGATGTTTTGATAGCTGCAAATATGTAGTGGTGACCATGGAAGTATATTCTGATTGCTACAAATAAGTAGTAGTGACCCTTTGGAAAGATATTTTGATACCTACACGCATGTAGTAGGGACCATATGAAAATAAATTATTATTGTTACAAGTAAGCGATGTACGGGTGGATAAGGTCTGAAAATTTAGTGTGTAAGGGATATATATTTATAAGTAAGCAGTTGTGATTTGAAGTGATGGGCATTCCCTAAATTGTAGTACGTCTGTGTAAAACTATTGTTTATATACCTATTTACGCATGCAAATTATGCTCTTCCCCCTTTTTGAAGCACCTGGGTCTAACTTCCGGGTTTGCAGGTGCGGTTTTATATTATTTGAGCTTGTGTTATTAAATTCCATTGAGTTTATGGTTCACCGGTGTTATGTAATAGATAAGATTCTTTGTGCATAGATCATAAACATATAACTACCCACCCCGAACACTGTCGTCAATTAAACACAAAACATAGTAACATTCCATTAATAAACTACTAGGCCGCAAATTTAGAACTGCATTGATACAGATAAACCAGCCTAAACGTCTCTAGCTAATCATTTGTTGAGGATTCAATTTATATGTATCTTTTTTTTTTCTATTATTATTTTTTGTATCTTAACTTTTCTAACCTGAATTAAAATATGTCTGTCATTCCCCCTTTTCCTCAGGTTTGATAGAAATATAATCACATGACACATATAACTTGACGCACCCCAGTGAAATAGGAATGTAATGAATATGATGTAAATCATATATATAATAATAATAACATTTATATTTCGTTCCTCATTTATTCAAACCGTATAATAATCTAGGTGTTGTACAGTCAAAAGCAGATTAGGAATATATGCAGATTAGTTGAAATTATTCCCTTATCGTCATGAAAACAATATTGGATAGGTACTTGAGAAAGTGATTGTTCTACACTTTTACACTATATATTGGTGAGAAGAATTGGATGACTAAATTTTTAGGTGGGGTCTGTGTTGCTCATCTTTTGTGGGGGGGTGTTCATTTATGTGTCTTTACGTTCTGGGTTTCGGGTTGTGATGTCCGATACTATTTCCGCATAAAAACTATGTTCGGTTCGTCTTTCCCTCTAGTTGTTTGTAGGAGGGCTCATATCTTGAAAACAACTTACGAATAGTGGTGTCCAACACATAATGCGTTGTGTTTTTGTTTTGTTTTTCTTCGTCGTGTGTACCCTATGTTCCCAGTTTCCCTGGATTGTCTATTTTTGATTGCTCCTTCGGTATTATCTAACGCTTTCTTTAATTAGGACATAATGTATATGTATTAATTACGGACAGTTCTACATGTTGTAAATGTTAAATGGTTCGATTTCTGCCTCATCGTTCATCTGACCCAGATATTTGTCAAAGTGTCGTATTGCTTCTTTCTATGCTGATAGCATATAATAGACCAATATCTTGAGTTTGATGTTCATTGTTACATTCATCAGGAAGACATATATATATATGGTATATTCAAGCTTTTCATATTACGTCCATGATAAAGCATGGCATGTACGTACCACAGAAGTTAGTTAATGCACTGTGAAAAGGGAGGTAACTCTTTATGAAAAACAGACACATTTTTTTCTGAATCCATTGGATGATTCTATACATAAGTATATTTTTTAAGACTGATAATGATCATTGTTATTAGCAAGGAATAGTAGCATCAACATGTTGTATATGTCAAGAAAACTCATTTACTGTACAATACTTATATGTAAAATAAATACATTTTTAACAATCATAGGAGCCATTGAGACCATGATCGTATGGTAGATGGATTTACAACTACCTATGCAATCAGTGCCCACGACCACTGATGTTGTGAGTTCGAATCTCGATCAGGGCGAGCAGTACAATATTATGTAATAAAGTTTGTCAGTGACTTGCGACAGATCGGTGGTTTTCTCCGGGTCCTCCGGTTTCCTCCACCAATAAAACGGACCGCCACCATATAATTGACATATTGTTGAAAGTGGCGATAAACACCATCAAACAAACAAACAAACATTCACAATCAATAATTATCTTGTTGGTTATAACATATAGACTAGTTGTTGCTGTTTGTGGCATTTTGATTATCTTTAAAATTATACAAGTAAACGTCTTAGATAGCACATCTATAATGGAGGTCCACATTATTATATTCAAATATATTTGTCGGCATGATTTCTAACGGTTGGAGCAAACCCAGTTGTACAAAGTGATGAAATTCTTACCCAAGCATATACCAGATTATTATATCTTTTACGAAACGATATGTGGCTGTATATCTGTGTCACAAATGACCATGGATAAATTCCCAATCATAATCGAATCCTTTCCACATTCATGACTTATCACCGGGTGCGTAACAAAAGTAACACATACAACGGGTGTTGTTAGTGGAGCAGGAACTGCTTACCCTTCCGGAGCACCTGCGTATACCTCAAGTTTTAAGCATGTGATCTTTAGCTTTCTATGTAGTGTATTGTACAACATTGTTTGGGGTTGCTTTTGTCTTTTAACCAATGTTTTGTCTGTTAGTCTTCGATCTACGGCCTTTGTTTACCCTTTTGATACTAAGTATCTTCAAAAATTTCTTACAATGGTAATACAAAACGTTGACTTCTTCGTAGTGAAACTACAACACACGTGTTTTATTTACAATGATAATACAAAACCTCCGCGATACATGCATGATTTCCATTTCCTATTTAATTCATAGTGAGAAACAAAGTACATTGAAATCTGAAAAATATTACAAAAGGGTACACAATTGTCCCTATCATATCTAGATATGGAAGGAATATATCAATTTCCGCATTAGTCGTGTTTCCCAATTCATGATCTACAAATGTATCTATTATCCAATACACAAATATATAACCAGCAAGAAATAAGGAATTGCTTCTAATTGATAAAAAGGAGGGACGTGAGCTGTTTCTGTTGTAGTATTTCATTTGTAGCATAAAAATTGTTAATTGTGCAGCTGTGAGTGAAGTTAGTAAATTTTGAATTATGTAAACAGGCTTTATTCTTGTCGAACCTTCTCTGATGATAGTCAACAAGTGAAAAGTTTCACAAAATATTAGTCCCCACATACCAAAACCTAGTAGAAAATTACTGAGTGTAAATCCTTCGACATGATGGCGTATGACCTGGCATTGTTTAGTAAGCAAATCAAATCCTCTTGCAATAAATATCAAAAGAATTATTTTTGATATAAGATTAACTATTTCATATACGTCGAGTATGCTCTGTGAGTTATTGCATGAAAGCGCAATACTAATACCAAGAAATGGGAAATTTGTTACTATTCCCATAATGAAAGCAATTATTGAGTTTGTCACATGACTGTCACGTGCAAAGTCAGATTGTGAATTCCGTCTGTCATTAAACAGGAGAGATGTATCATCGTCTTCATCTGTTATAATAGGGTCTAACTCAATATGTAAGGCTTCATCATTTGTTGCCACTGGCCAATACATAGCTAACAGCAGAACAGTCATCAGATTGAACGCTACAGTCGTCGGGGAAGTAAAGTCTTCCGTTACCTTGATTACTTGGTGTAGTTCTGTGTTATTGCCACATTCAAATGTACTATTGGAAAATGTAGATTTCACTGACAATCGATATCCTTCGAGTAAGTGATAACTCCAAGAAAGTATGTGAAATCCTATCTGAACCATGAACAAGTAGTGAACAAAAATGGATGGTTTAAGCTTCCGCTTTAGAAAAGATGCAAAGAACGCGATTTGCATAGGGTAATGTACGATTCGTAAAATATTATGTACCATTCCAATAGTGCAAAGTAGCTCAGACGTATTTATAAAACATATAATATCACAACTTAAGTGTATTGATGCATGAAAAAAGGAAAATAGACCGAAAAAACACAAGCATACAAGTCTGAGTTTGCGTAGTTTATGTTGATGTTCTGTTATATTTGTGTAGGTATGAGGATTACGCAGCCTAATTGGCAGACATATACATGTCACTAATCCAAGAATATGTATAACAAGACTAACTGCTGTAAAGTTAATAAAAAGAATTGCATTATCTCTTGCCGGTACTACCTCTTGCACAATGATAATTGCTGACATAACGGCAGTCATGAAAGCCAAAAGCACTCCAGTTGCTATGCTACCATCGCGATAAGAACTATCTTCTTCAATCAATCGCCCAGCTGTTAACGGTAACACCACGACATTTCTGAAGAATGGCATCATAAAGCTGCAAAATATATTTTAGAAGAACATTAATACATGTACTTTATTCGCAGAATATACATTTGTATATAGAATAAGATTTCTAATAATTTCTAATAATACTTTAATACAAAAATACATGCATTCATGATACCACTTCGATTATCCATTTGTACTCGTGTGCAGTCTTAAAACAAGTCGTAGTCGTGATCGTATGATAGTTGGATTTACACCTACCTATGCAATCATTGTCTATTACCACTAAAGTTATGAGCTCATGATGAGGAGTACTTGATACAACATTATGTGAATTTATTTTTTTATTTTTAAGGAAAGGCAGAGGCAGATACAAACACAAATAAAAATTTAAAGCATGCCGATGCAATTTTCTACAGACAAAAAACATTTATCTAAGCAAAACATTTTGCAGCACTGCACTGAAATTTCATACACCGAGGACAGTTCCAAATGGCAACACCGTTATATATATATATATATTGTACTACAATATTTCAGATATTTTACACCACCATTTATACTGGGTTTATCACCCAAACATCTACATTTATATAAATAATGCTTGATTAATAGTGTTATCTGGATCTAACGGATTTGCTATACCCAATGTAATATTAGGTCCATTTATATAATGCATGATAAAACAACAATTTTCCAAAACGTTTACTATTGGAAACCAAACAAATATACTGTAGGTGCACTTCCAAAACAGATGCAATAAACTCTGAACAGAAGGTGCATAGTTCTGTTTCTCTTAAGCTACACTTGAAAAGAAAAGAGTTTGTAGCAGTAATTCTATGGGAAATTTTGAACTGTAAGTTTTTAAGTTTAGTGTTTCTTGTAGTCCTAAAATGGGGAAAATGAAAATAACTCCAATCATCCATTTGTACTCCTAATTCCTGAGCCCATTTATTTTGTGTTATAAATCGACTTTCTTTTATGTTTTCTAAATACAATTTATAAGAATATCTGCATGGTTTTTATCACTTTTTAATCTGTCAACAATATCATGCATTCTCCCATACTCATACACATACGTTTCTTCCATTCCATTGGCAGTTAGTACTTATATATTTACTTTTAAAAATGTGATAAAGTTTGTCAGTGACTTGCGACAGGTCGGCGATTTTCTCCGGATTCTACGGTTTCCTCCAACAATAAAACTGACCGCCACGATATAATTAACTTATTGTTAAAAGTGGCATTAAAAACCATAACCATGTTATTTAATTTCATTATGAGTGTATGATTCTCTGGTGTTATGTGATAAATAAGGTTCTTTGTAAATATGACACAGATAACTTGACACCTTCCTGTCCAGAAAAATCCGAATGTAATGGGAGTGACATAAAATATGAAATAAATAGCATTTATATTTATATCCTCGTGTATTTAGAACTAAATAAAAATATAACGAAATTGAGGTAGCAGTAGTTAAGGTATAGTTAAGTTACAAGCTATTGAAATACGCTTACCATTTTTACCAAGACCAGTTAAACAGTAGCATATTTTATGAGGTTGTTTATATTTACAATCTTGGTAAATAGTGCAATGTTGTTTGCCCTCCCTTAAGTTAAGTAGCTCTATGGAATGTAGTATACAGGGGTTGTACAACATATGAAGAGAAGATATCTAATGCAGCCCCTTTTTCCCCCAAACTCGGTATATACATGAATTTTAATAATGCCTTATCTAATAAACAAATGCAAGTGGTGTGTGGCCACCTTAAAGTCCATGCATCTACTTATTCAAATAAATATCAATGATACGCTAATGCATTAGCAATCACAAAGTTAAACAATAGTATCACGTTAAAGATAAAAATTTCTTAATATCGCAATGAATGATTGGAAATTATTTGTCAAAGCAACTTCTGCAATGGCTTTTTCTTATATTCCTCAATAATTTGGCCAATCAGAGGCCATATAATGCAATTTGTATAGCTATTTAAGGACCTGGGTTTTTCAGTAGCTTCACAACTCCACCTATGTAGTGATAATCTATGAAAAGATATACTGATTGACATGCATATGTATGTAGTGGTGACCTATGGAAAGATATTTTGATAGCTACAAGTATGTAGTGGTGACCCTATGGAAAGATATTTTGATAGCTACAAGTATGTAGTGGTGACCCTATGAAAAGATATTTTGATAGCTACAAGTATGCAGTGGTGACCCTATGAAAAGATATTTTGATAGTTACAAGTATGTAGTGGTGACCCTATGAAAAGATATTTTGATAGCTACAAGTATGCAGTGGTGACCCTATGAAAAGATATTTTGATAGCTACAAGTATGTAGTGGTGACCCTATGAAAAGATATTTTGATAGCTACAAGTATGTAGTGGTGACCCTATGAAAAGATATTTTGATAGCTACAAGTATGTAGTGGTGACCCTATGAAAAGATATTTTGATAGCTACAAGTATGTAGTGGTGACCCTAT
>MJUT01040593.1:912472-930273 GCA_002080005.1 Gigantidas platifrons | reverse complement strand
CTGACTGTGTCCAAGATTATTGAAAACTAAGTCTACACAGAAAATATATTATTTGTCAAATTATAATGTTTAATCACATTCAACAAAAATAAAAACGTGGTAGCATAAGATCTGTAGGAGGAGTGGTGCGGACAAACCATGTACCCTTTTTGCCAAATTCACCAAAAAATGACTAAGTTCAACAATCTATATTTTTGGTAAAGATGCACAAAAATCAAAATCCTGACCACATGCACATCTTTGATATATGTACAAATGATCTGCAAAATAAAAACTTCCTAGCGTAAAAACTGTAGGAGGAGTTGTGCGGACAAACCATGTACCCTTTTTGCCAAATTCACCAAAAAATGACTATGTTCAACAATCTATATTTTTGGTAAAGATGCACAAAAATCAAAATCCTTACCACATGGACATCTTTGATATATGTACAAATGATCTGCAAAATAAAAACTTCCTAGCAGAAAAACTGTAGGAGGAGTTGCGCGGACAAACCATGAACCCTCTATGCGGACAGACAGACGGACACAGACAGACAGAAAGGGTGAAGCCTATATACCCTCCCCCCAAAAAAAAAACTTTGTTTGCGGGGGGTATAATAAGTAAGCAGTTGCGATTTGAATTGATCGTTCTCTAAATTGTTATAAGTCTCTGTAATAATATTGTTTATATACCTTTTTACGTATGCAAATTATACTCCCCCTTTTTTTTTAAGCACCTGATTCTAATTTCGTTTATTAAACACAAAACATAGTAACATTCCATTAACAAACTCCCAGTCCGCAAATTTAGAACTGCATCAATACAGATAAACCAGCCTAATGTTCTCTAGCTAATTAATTGTTGATGATTCAGTTTATATGTATCTATTTTTTTTTAATCTTAACTTTTTTAACCTAAATTACAACATGCCTGTCATTTTCCCCCTTTCTCATGTTTGATAGACATATAATTATGTGACACAGTTAACACACTCCAGGGAAAAACGAATGTAATGAATATGATGTAAAATATATATTTAAAAATATAATTTATATTTCGTTCCTCTTTTATTTAAACCGCACAAAAATCTAGGTGTTGTACAGTCAAAAGCAGATTCGGAATATATAGAAATTAGTTTAAAGTGATTTTTGTACAATTGATCAGCTATATATTGATGGGACCCATCGGATGCCTAAATTTTTGGTGGGGTCCGTCTTTATAGGTTTTATTTTTAGTTTTTTTTTTTTGTACAGTTATGCGTCTGTACGTTCTGGATTCCGGGTTGTGTTGTCCTTACGATTTCCTTATAAAAACTATGCTCGATTCGCCTTTACTGCCAGTTGTTTGTAGGAGGGTTCATATCTTATTTACGTTAGTTGTGTTTGATTACGTATAGTAGTGCCCAACACATATTGTGTGGTGTGTTACGTATTGTGTACCATATGTTCCAGTTTCTCTGGATTATCCATTTTTGTTTGCCCCTTCGGTATTCTCTAACGTTTTCTTTAATTAGGACATATGCATATCTATTAATTACGGACAGTTGTAAATGGTAAATGATTCGACTTGCGCATCGTCGCTCATCAGGCCCAGTTATTCTTCAAAGCGTCGTATCCGACCTTTCAAGACTGTTAGCATATAATAGACCAACACGCTGAGTTTGATGTTCATTGTATATACCTGTAGCCCTTTTCACAAAAATTCATACGATAAAAAATTGTCGTAAGTGTAAAACTAAGATTAAAAAGAGTTTCACAAAAATACTTACGATAATCTTAAGTGTAAAAATAGTCCTAACTTTACGTGTAAAACTACCCAGTCGTAAGTGTAAAATTTTGTCTTATCTTTTATCGTAAGTGAAAAAATAGAAACAAGTACTATCTTTAAATAACAAGATGCACGACGTAGCACAAATATTATATTCTTCTATGAACAGTATTTCACTGAAATAACCTTTTTAAGAATATTGGTTTTATAGGTCCTAGGACGGGACTACCAGGCAAAATTTTTAAAGGGTATCGATTATTAATGGATTATTTTAGCAAAGCTTATATCCAATTGGCCCAGTAGTTTCAGAGGAAAACAAATAAGATTTCATCCCCTTTTCTATTTTTAGCAACAGTGGCCATGTTGGTTGGATGTCTAAATTGCCAGACACAATTTTAAAAGGGTGTCATTTAGGGACTATTTAAGCAAAGTTTAGTTCCAATTGGCCCAGTAGTATCAGAGATGAAGAGTTTTAAAATTTCATCCTCTTTTTTATTTTTAGTAACAGCGACCATGTTGGTTGGAGGTCGGCACTGCCGGACACAATTTTGGAAGGGGATCACCCACAGACCATTTCACCAAAGTTTGGTCTTAAGTGGCCAAGTGGTTTCAGCGAGAGGAGAATATTTTTTAGTAATAGTGGACAGACGGACGAAGGACGCAAAGTGATGACAAAATCTCAAAGAATTTATGGCTTCAACAAAAATTTCTTAATATATAATAGATGATTTTAATTTAATTCTAAATTTGATATCTCCAGTCGCTCACCTAAAGATTGCATAATACATTGAAAATAAAACTTTACGACATATAATACTTTGGTTATTTAAGAGAATATCCCTAAAATTTAAAGTTTAATACAGATATACCATTAAAAGTAATCATATTATAGTATACTCGAACTCCCTTTGTCTGTGTGGGGCGTAGGACGACGGACGCAACCAATCAGCAGACTACTAAATTACTTGCTTATTACAAGTGCTTTATATACGACTTGCTTATTATAAAGTGCTGTCCGAATCAGAGTGACAGTCAGATTGCGAATATCAACATGACCACTATTTGCACTATTTACATGTTGTTGGATGTCATTTGAAGCTGTGTTAGGTAATAAAGAATTTGAATTTATTGTTTTTGGAGTGACACTGGCAGTGGTAACAAGGTGTTCAGCTTCTGTGCATGGTGTATCAGTACTGAAAACCGGTAGGGTTGACTTCACCTAATCCCACTTTTTTTTTTAAATTCATTAAAAAATCTAAAATTTATAGTGGGAATAGCATAAACAATGTGCAAACATTGGGGCTTAGGGTGTATAAACATAAACTCATTAACTTCAGGTAAACCTTGATTAGAGAATGGAGAACTAATATATAATAATTTATCATTTTTATTCTAATAAAAAAAAACATAAAGATACAAACATGAATAAGTGATATCTCTATCAATACATTTATATTTCAACATCCATACAACTTATTATTTATTTTTTAAACTACATTTTTTTGTACATGAAATAATAAACAAGCATGTCTTAGCTTACGTTTGTTACTGTCTATTTTGTAATGAAATCCTTATGATTCATGTATTTTTTCAAAGGTACAAATATATTTTAAAAGGTATTTTACTATTTATGTCATACTTGATTTCACTCCATATGAAAAAAATGTTTCATTCCAATTTCTAATTTTTATTAATAACACTTGTATCTTCACTCAAATAATATTTCCCCCTTTTCTGCAATATTTGACAGCTAAATCAGATGTAATAATTAATTAGATACTAATTGCAACAACCCAAAAAAAAATAGCATATAAATTGCAACAACATCTATCAATGGAATACCTGGAATAGATATATTTTTTTAATGGGATTAGATAGAAGACATCACCGGTAATGCCGCAGTAGTGGGTCACACTCACGTAAATCAAGCACACACAGCTTCATTCAACCTCATTTTTTCTCCTGGGGGGAAGTACACACTTTTTAATCCAAAAGATTCAAGTTACATGTACTTGCTTCCATCATTACTTGTCAGTTTCTTAACAAATAATTTAGAATTATGCAACATCGTGACATTATTTATTTTTAACTTTAAAACAATAATTCACGTATCGATACATGTATTCCGCTTTCATCCGGAACTCCTCGCCCCTTTCCCCAAGTGAAAAAACTATTTCGGATATGAATGTATTGATATGCGTTAAAATGCTGGTTATTCGGCCAGGGTCGTGAAGAGGAAGAGAAAATAATCCGTTCCCCAAAACAATATAAGTATTTTATAAAAATAATTTCATATCAAATGTTATCTATATTATTGCCAAGTAAGCATTAAAAATATAAAATCGATAAATAAACCTAATAATTACCTAAAACAAGGATTTATAAATCCTTGTCTAAAATTAGACATTGACCTTGTCCTCTAATGTGTAAACAAACCAGGACGGAGTCCTCGTTAACAACATCATTGATGAAATATGGAAGTGATATCCAGTTAAAGAAGAAGCAGAAAGAAATCTTTGAGTATGTTTATCAAGGCAAATGACTGTATAGCAATTTTGAATCCTTGATGACTGAATCCCACGTTTCTTGGATGACGATCCTCCATTGTTATATCATGTGATTTCATAAGTCACGCGGTACAAAGAATACTATTCATATCCGAGCTTGTTTTTTCACTTGGGGAAAGGCGCGAGGAGTTCCGGATGTTCCGCTTCATCAACTGCTTTCCGTTTTTAATTCCCAATGAATTGACAAAAGTATTAAGCAACGTAAATCACATGACATATTCACTATTTTTTTTTTATTAAAATTTTATATTAAATTCATTTAAATAAACATGTATTGCTTTCGTTTTTCATGGTTTTTCATGGTTTTATCGCAGTCCGGTAAACAAATCAAGCGACACAATTATACGGTACTGGTTCCCGATATCTTCAATGTGTACGTGTAGCTAGTATTTCGCCTGGTTAATCAAAACAAATAGTAACCAGATCATTGTTCGACTTTTAATTTCATTTGGAAAAGCTTTTATTAACCATTTTTATGAATAATGTTATCACCAAGATATTGGGAATTTTCCCCCATGAAATTGGGGGGAAAAAAAATTTTCATATTGGGACTGGGGCCGATATTCGGCTCAAAAACGCAGTCGGAAAATCACTGCAAGTACTTTAGATCTGTTTTCAGACCTCTTACCAAATTTGTATTATTCTCCAATCAAAATGTTAGAAAATATTTTCATCTTTAAATTGTCAGGCAAAAGCGTCCATAGTTGCAAAAGTAGGCCAAAAGCGGTCGTAACCGACGACGTCGAAAAAGATGGACGATGCATTGGCGCTTCGGTTGAAAAATAATTCACCGTTAGCGCATTTTCTCTGAACGTATGACAAACCTTATTACACATATTGATAAATGTTTATTGAAATAAATCTGGTTTAATACAAACAGACACTACAAACGATATTGCTGTTAACTCCTTTTTTTGGCGTGACTAATAACAGAGTCTATAACGATATGTTCCGTACAGTTTATCCTTTCAATGCAGCAAAGTGTATCGTTTACATATCAACATGTAACTTTAATTTTAGATTTGAAAATTGAGAACGGTCGACAATCGAAAAGACTATTTGACAACGTGGGGTGAATTCTTCTTTTTCTTTACTTATTTCTTTTAATAAAAACACGATTACGGGATTTTTTTCTAGACATCGACTCCGCTTACAACAGTTTTATAAGAACAGCCGCTATAGGACTGGAAATTTCTGGATGCAATAATATCGTTTCGATAATGCTTTTATGTTTGTAGTAAAATAAATTGATTAATTTCTGACAACTTCGATGGTCATCGACACTGTAGTAATACATTTGTACATTCTTCTGTTATATTAATGTATAACAGGGATATTTGTTTCGTCTTCATGATTGATCGATGATAAGCACATCTTAAGTTGGGTTATGTCAGAAAATCCGGATACATTTTCATCAGTAAAAGATTAACGCTTTTCTTTAATTTTACTTCCATTCATGTGCGTTTCAATTTTACTACATGGAAAAATATTGTTAAATCATAGAATATCGTGTAATTTTTCAAAATAGTTACTCATTTATAATGTTTAATACAACAAAAAATATGCGATACCCATGACTTTAATTTTAATAAAGATGGCATGTTACATAAAAATTCCTTGTCAGAACTATTTTAAGCTGTTTTTTAGCACTTTCTATTAGAATATTTGAATTAATAAAATTTTATGATTTTGATGGCTAATCATACAAAACATTCAGTTGTATATATAGATCCACTGCCTTTCTGTTACCATGTAGAACCACAGAACCACTTCGAAACTACCAGGTAAAGAATCAGTGTAATTGTATGGGGGGGTGGGGGGTAGAAAAGTAACCACGCGTAGATGATGACGAATAACTCCAAGTAATGATAATTATTATAGATCATTTTAATTTACATGCATTAGTAATTTTCCTCTATGCGAAAATCATACCCGTTCATATTTTGTGCAGTTATTGATGACCGATTCATATACCGGTATTAGATAAAAATTCAAACGCATCATAACATAAAAACTGTTTATAAATTAGTGCCGGGGATGTTGTATATAATATTTTTATTTAAATAAAATGTTTTCTTGTGCTATGGAAATGAAACTAGGTTGCTAAGGAAGATGGCTTATGATGTTTAACGCCCCTTTCAACAATATATCGGTCAGTTTTATTGGTGGAGAAAACTGGAGTACTCGGAGAAAACCTGTTGCAAATCACTGACAAACTATCACATAAGGGTGTATTCTATCTAATCCCACTTTTTAAAAATACGATAATCTTAAATGAAAAAGTTAGGATTATACTTACGAATTTTTGTGAAAAGGGCTACTGAACTGTAGTAATGTCTTGTCTAATCAACAACTGTGAGTGGTGGTTGGCCACCTACAAGTCCATGCAACCAGTTACTCAAATAAATATCAATGACATGTCATCGTTAATGCATTCGTAGTCACACTGTCAAACAGTAGTATCACGTTCAAGATCACGTCCAAGATCAAAATTGTTTAATATCGCAATGAATAATGGGAAATTATTTGTGAAAACAACTTCCTCAATGTATTTTTTTTATTCGTCCATACAACTACTTATTCAAACAAATGTCAATGAAATTTGTTAATATCGCAATGAATTCTTTGTGAAAACGACTTCCTCAATGGCTTGGCTAAGCATATCCTATGGGGTGCAATTATTACAGTTATGTTAGGACCTGTAATGTGTTATTAACTTCCCAACACCGGCATGATTGATTGATTGATTGATTGATTGATTGATTGATTGATTGATTGATTGATTGATTGATTGATTGATTGATTGATTGATTGATTGATTGATTGATTGATTGATTGATTGATTGATTGATTGATTGATTGATTGATTGATTGATTGATTGATTGATTGATTGATTGATTGATTGATTGAGCACAATGCTCATAATGAACTGTTACACTGGGTTCTTTAACGTGCGAAGAGGGTGGCATTCTCTCAACACGGGACCTCGGTTTTAGTTATGTCTCATCCGACGAACGGGTCGGTTGTGAATTTATACATCCCGCACAACCGACGGACGCCCCTTAAAGCCGAAGAAGCTCTCGGTCCCATTTCTATACCCCGGGGTTCCCTGGGGGTTGACCCCTTTTAGAGGACTAGTGCCTCTAGGGCGGGGAAACCTGGTGCCTATTCTACCCCCGGCACACCCTCTGGGGGGGGGTTGTACAAATAAAAGAAACATTAAAAAGATAAAACCATACATCTAAAACATATGTAACTATATTTATGTATATGAATTAATTTCTTTTAAAAATTGCAAAATTGTGTCGCCTGCGACATTTGTAAATAAATTAGATAAACTGTTGGCATTGTAGAATGTCTGCCGAACATCGGCAACATCCACACAATCAATCAAGACATGTCTTAATGAAAGATTAGAATTACACGGAATACATTCTGGTCGTTCCTCATTATTTAACAAATAGCTATGAGTGAGTCTACTATGACCTATACGACATCTGGTCAAGACTACATGTTCCTTCCGATTTTGACCGTAAGAACAAGGAGTCTTGCCAACTAGGGAATGCATTTCGTGTAATTTGTTATGAATTTGCTGGTCCCAGCTATCTTGCCAACGTTTTAAAATATATTTCACTATAAAAGGTTTAAAATCTGTATAAGGAATAGAACAATTGGATACAGAATCATCCAATACGTTCTTGGCTTCCCGGTCAACGACTGTGTTCCCATGGATACCTATATGACTAGGGATCCATGTGAAAATGACATGTTTACCAATAGCAACAAGGTTTTTATGAATTTCAACAATTTTTAAAATAAAAAGGTTTTGAGTTTTACAACTCTCAATTGCCAACAGGCAAGAAAGAGAATCGGAATAGATCATGAATTTACTCTTTTCAGAAGAGGCAACGAACTTCAAAGCAAGAAGTGTTGCATTAGCTTCTGCACTGAAGATCGAACTGACAGATGGTATTCGAGCAGAGTAGACCTGCTGTCCAAAAACAGCTGCCGACGCTACTCTATCACCATCCTTTGAACCATCAGTATATATTGCAGAGTATTCAGATGTTACCGATCTAATTTCAGCAAAATGTTGCTGAATTAGTAAAGGGTTTGTTTCTGATGTTTTGTGTTGTGTAAGTTCAAAATTAAAGGAAGGTTTTGGATTTAACCATGGAGGGTTTTCGGGAATTACAATAGGTGCTATGTCATCCAAATTTATATCTGAATTTTCAAAGTGTGATTTTACTCGGAGTCCAAAAGGTTGAATTGTATTGGGTTGTTTATCGTAAACATTTTGCATGTAGAGGATTAAAAACAGTCATGTGCAGGATTTGAAGGATAAGCCTTCAATTTGGTTGCATACTGCATAACAAGTTTGATACGTCTGTTTTCAAGGGAAGGCTCGTTTGCTTCAACATACAAACCCTCAACTGGAGACGTTCTGGACGCTCCAAGTGAGAGTAGTAATCCTTGATGATGGACTGTATCTAGCAACTTGATATACGATGGACGGGCTGAACCGTAAGCGATACATCCGTAATCCAATTTTGAACGAATCAACGATCTATATAAATTTAATAAAACCGTGCTATCCTCACCCCAGTCGGTACTGGACACAAATTTTAAAATATTAAGAGCTTTAAGGCTCTTATTTTTAAGCATTTTAATATGGGGTAGAAAGGTAAGTTTACTATCAAAAAGGAGACCTAAAAATTTAGTTTCTGAGACTATTTTCATAGGGGAATTGTATAATTCTAACTCCGGGTCTGGATGGAGTCCTCTTTTATTACAAAAGTGCATCCCTACAGTTTTGGAGCTTGAGAATTTAAATCCATTCTTCATTGCCCATTTTTCTATCTTATTTAGACATAGTTGTAATTGTCTTTCAATGTGTTCATATTCTTGCTCCGATAACATATCAGGAAGTCATCTACATAGAGAGAACCCTCAACGTTATCATTTAAAGCTTTAGCAAGTTTATTTTTATACTAAATAATATAACAGAGAGGATGCTTCCCTGGGGAACTCCCATATCTTGTTCCTGAATGTCAGAATAGGTTGAATTAACTCTGACATTAAATTCTCTGTCAGATAGAAAATTTGAAATAAAATTAGGTAGATTACCTTTCAACCCCATATCAAAGAGGTCTTTTAAAATGCCATATTTCCATGTTGTGTCATATGCTTTTTCTAAATCGAAAAAGATAGACACAGCATGTTCCTTTTTGGCAAACCCGTTTCGAATAAAAGTTTCAAAACGGACAAGATGATCTAAAGTGCTTCTACCTTGACGGAATGCACACTGTATATTGGACAAGAGTCCATTGGATTCAAGAAACCAAACAAGGCGAGCATTGGTCATCCGTTCCATGGTTTTACACACGCAACTAGTTAGTGAAATAGGCCGATAATTCGACGTTTCGGAATGGTCTTTACCAGGTTTTGGAATAGGAATGACATTAGCTAATTTCCAAATTGACGGCAAGTCGCCTGTTTCTCAAATGTCATTCATGAGATCTAAAAGAGTTTGGAGTGCCGATTCCGGCAGATGTTTGAGAAGCTGGTAATGGATCTCATCGGGACACATGCAGTATCATGTGCCTTATCCAACGATTTTCTCAATTCATCTAACGAAAATGCGCGATTGTATTCCTCCAAATTCTTTGACTTAATATTCAATTTAGTTTTTTCTTTTTGCTTTTTAGATTTTTGAAATTCTGAATGGTAATTTTAGGTAGAAGAGTTTTTTGAAAATGTTTGGCCTAATTTATTTGAGATGTCCTGTTCAGATGTTAAAGTGCCTTGTCAATCTTTTAAATGATGGACGTTTGTTTTATGATTTTTGCCTTTAATTTTTTGTACCATATTCCAAACCTTATTCATCGGTGTATGGCAATTTAATTTGGAAACAAAATTACGCCAGGAAGTGCACCGATTTTGCTTCAATGTCCTTCAAGCTTTCCCCCTGAAGATGCGGAAATTGCAGAGGTTGTGCGATGTAGGATATTTTCCGAACAGTCGTTCGGCATTTTTGCGATTATTGATGAAATCTTTGCAATCATCATTAAACCATGGTTTTCCTGGGTGTTTTGAAATTGTCGAGGTCTTTGGAATAGTCTCATCAGCTATTGATATTACTGTTTCGCTAAACTTCAAAATTGGATCGGTGGAATTTCGGATCATTTCTGTTTGAAGTTTTTCCCTGCACATATGTTCGTACAGGTCCCAGTCAGCTTTATCAAATTTATACCGTGTAGGTCTTTCACCTACAGTAGAATGTTAGCTTTCTATGATAATGGGAACATGATCACTTCCACAGAGATCATCATGGACTTTCCATGAGAAATCTAGAAGAAGAGATGGATCAGTAACAGCCAGATCAATAGCTGAATAAGACCCATTCCCAGGATGTAAAGATGTATCAGTACCGTCGTTAAAGATACATAATCCTTCCTGAGAGATAACGTCTCCAAGTGTTTTGCCTTTGTCGGTGGTTGTTTTACTATCCCACAAGGGGTCATGTCCATTAAAGTCGCCCATGATAATGAATGGGGTTGGTAAATGATCAGATAATTTTTTGGGCTGAGTTAAACTTAGTTATGAATTTGTTACAAGCATGTAGTGGTGTTCATGGAAGGATATGTTGATTGGGACAAGTATGTAGTGGTGCCCATGGAAATATATTCTGATAGCTACAAATATGTAGTGATGACCCTATAGAAAGATATTTTGATAGCTGCAATTGTGTAGTGGTGACCCTATGGAAAGATATTTTGATTGCTACAAGTATGTAGTGACGACCCTATGGAAAGATATTTTGATAGCTACACGTATGTAGTGGTGACCCTATATAAAGATATTTTGATTGCTACAAGCATGTAGTGATGACCCTATGGAAAGATATTTTGATAGCTACAAGCATGTAGTGATGACCCAATGGAAAAGATATTTTGACCTGTTTGAAAGATATTTTTATTCCTACACGCATGTAGTGATGGCCAAAGGGAAAGACATTATTATTGTTTTTAGATGTAAGCGATGAAGTAGTGAATAAGATCGTGTATGGGATATATATTATAAGTAAGCAGTTGCGATTTGAATTGATCGTTCTCTAAATTGTAAAAAGTCTCTGTAACAATATTGTTTATATACCTTTTTACGTATGCAAGTTATATTTTCTTAAAGCACCTGGTTCTAACTTCCGGGTTTTCAGATGCTGACTTTAGATTATCTGAGCTTGTGTCATTAAATGTCATTATGAATTTATGCTTCACTGGTGTTATGTGATAAATAAGATTCTTTGTGCATAGGCCATAAACATATAACCACCCAACCACAACACTGTCGTTTATTAAACACAAAACATAGTAACATTCCATTAACAAACTACCAGGCCGCAAATTTAGACCTGCATCAATACAGATAAGCCAGCCTAATGTTCTCTAGCTAATTAATTGTTGAGGATTCAGTTTATATGTATCTATTTTTTTTTAATCTTAACTTTTTTAAAACCTAAATTGAAACATGCCTGTCATTTTCCCCCTTTCTCATGTTTGATAGAAATATAATTATGTGACAAAGTTAACTTAACACACTCCATGGAAAAACGAATGTAATGAATATGATGTAAAATATATATTTAAAAATATAATTTATATTTCGTTCCTCTTTTATTTAAACCGCACAATAATATAGGTGTTGTACAGTCAAAAGCAGATTCGGAATATATAGAAATTAGTTTAAAGTGATTTTTGTACAATTGATCAGCTATATCTTGATGGGACTCATCGGATGCCTAAATTTTTGGTGGGGTCCGTCTTTATAGGTTTTATTTTTAGTTTTGTTTTTGTTTTTTTTTACAGTTATGCGTCTGTACGTTCTGGATTCCGGGTTGTGTTGTCCTTACGATTTCCTTATAAAAACTATGTTCGGTTCGCCTTTACCGCCAGTTGTTTGTAGGAGGGTTCATATCTTATTTACGTTAGTAGTGTTTGTTCGATTCGCCTTTACCGCCAGTTGTTTATAGGAGGGTTCATGTCTTATTTACGTTAGTTGTGTTTGTTTGGTTCGCCTTTACCGCCAGTTGTTTGTAGGAGGGTTCATGTTTTATTTACGTTAGTTGTGTTTGTTTGGTTCGCCTTTACCGCCAGTTGTTTATAGGAGTGTTCATGTCTTATTTACGTTAGTTGTGTTTGTTTGGTTCGCCTTTACCGCCAGTTGTTTGTAGGAGGGTTCATGTTTTATTTACGTTAGTTGTGTTTATTTGGTTCGCCTTTACCGCCAGTTGTTTGTAGGAGGGTTCATGTCTTATTTACGTTAGTTGTGTTTGTTTGGTTCGCCTTTACCGCCAGTTGTTTGTAGGAGGGTTCATGTCTTATTTACGTTAGTTCTGTTTGATTACGTATAGTAGTGCCCAACACATATTGTGTGGTGTTTTTCATATTGTGTACCATATGTTCCAGTTTCTCTGGATTGTCCATTTTTGTTTGCCCCTTCGGTATTCTCTAACGTTTTCTTTAATTAGGACATATGCATATGTATTAATTACGGACAGCTGTACATGTTAAATGGTTCGACTTGCTCATCGTCGTTCATCTGGTCCAGTTATTCTTCAAAGCGTCCTATCCGACCTTTCAAGACTGTTAGCATATAATAGACCAACACGTTGAGTTTGATGTTCATTGTTATTGCTCACGGGAAAACATTGTCAGGAAGACATGTAGCTCCACATCATCCCGAAACATAGCCATCTTACTCCTTAATACTGGGTCCTATATGAAAAAACAAACGATAAAATGCCGGTTTCCTCTACCAATATCAAACTGACTGCCACGATATAGCTGAAATAGTGCTGAAAGTGATAATTCTAAAGAGCAAGCAAAACTATTTAATAAATGGTATCGTATAAATATTTACTTGTTTTCAATAACGTGGTAAAATTGAGCGACATTATGTTCAAAATAACCTATTCAGTATACATCAGATGGCAAATAAGAAATGTCCGTTCGGATATTCAAGAGATAGTTCATAGTTAGTTTTTTGTTTATATATTAAATAAACGTTAGAGAAATCNTTCGCCTTTACCGCCAGTTGTTTGTAGGAGGGTTCATGTCTTATTTACGTTAGTTGTGTTTGATTACGTATAATAGTGCCCAACACATATTGTGTGGTGTGTTTCGTATTGTGTACCATATGTTCCAGTTTCTCTGGATTGTCCATTTTTGCTTGCCCCTTCGGTATTCTCTAACGTTTTCTTTAATTAGGACATATGCATATGCATTAATTACGGACAGTTGTATATGTTAAATGGTTCGACTTGCGCATCGTCGTTCATCTGGCCCAGTTATTCTTCAAAGCGTCCTATCCGACCTTTCAAGACTGTTAGCATATAATAGACCAACACGTTGAATTTGATGTTCATTGTTATTGCTCACGGGAAAACATTCGTCAGGAAGACATGTAGCTCCACATCATCCCAAAACATAGCCATCTTACTCCTTAATACTGGGTCCTATATGAAAGAACAAACGATAAAATGCCGGTTTCCTCTACCAATATCAAACTGACTGCCACGATATAACTGAAATCGTGCTGAAAGTGGTAATTCTAAAGAGCAAGCAAAACTATTTAATAAATGGTATCGTATAAATATTTACGTGTTTTCAATAAAGTGGTAAAATTGAGCGACATTGTGTTCAAAATAACCTATTCAGTATACATCAGATGGCAAATAAGAAATGTCCGTTCGGATATTCAAGAGATAGTTCATAGTTAGTTTTTTGTTTATATATTAAATAAACGTTAGAGAAATCCGAAGGGGCAATCAATAATGGACAACCCAGAGACATTAGCAATATTGGGTATTTTGAAACAGGACGAAGCCAAACAAAACACAACACAGAAAACTAAAAAGAAAAGCAACATGACCCCCACCAACAACAAGATGCAAACCCATGTGCTCGCGAAGGGTAAGCAGTTCCTGCTTTTGATAAGACACCCGCCGTGTTCCTCATATACATAGTCAAGTCTAGTAAACGTCTTGTCGGTGACATTGGGTAACATTATTTTCGTAAATTTGTTAATCCTGTTTCAAAAATGAGTATCTCAATTTATGGTTAGTTTGACTACTTACAAATTTAATATACATTGATATAATTTGGAAGACAAATCACGGTTTCTAATCACCCGTATGGTATGTCAAGTTTTTCATATCAAGTCCATGATAAAGAATGACATGTGTACCACATAAGTTAGTTAATACACTGTGAACAGGGAGGTAACTCTTTATGAAAAACAAACATCTTTTCTCTGAATCTATTAGTGTCTCTATAAACAAGGGTGTTTTTATGACTGAATATTATAATTTTCATTAGCACAGTACCAGGAACATATTGTATATGCTGTACAATACCTATATGTACAATACATATATCTGATAAAGTTTGTCCGTGGTTTTCTCCGGGTACTTTGTACATCATTGTCTGTACTTGTTGGCTATTGTATTGTCTGTCCTTGTTGGCCATTGTATTGTCCGTCCTTGTTGACCATTGTATTGTCTGTCCTTCTTCTATCTACAACTTTTGTTTATTCCTTTGATATCTTCAAACTTTTCATTCACATGGTAAATAATTAACCTCGTGGTCCTATAGGAGACGACTATCTAAGCTGCAGCCCATTAAAATCAGTCTGTCAAGCACTTTTTGGCTTCAAAAAATTAGGAAATCAGGAGGATTTTTAGTTAAAAATCAGGAGATTATCAGGAATATTTTTGATATAAAAAGTGATAAAACCATACAAAAAAACAAAAAAGTGGCCACCTTCCTCCCCTCTAAGTAAGAGCTTTCAGGCCATAATATATAAATTTAAGCATGGTGTTTTTGATTCCAGATGAAGGTCATTATCAGAATGTCAGAATGTAATTGGCAGACTAAAAGGTCTTACTTAGGCTATTTTCCTCACCTCCTTTTATTTATAAGATGCTTTACACTCAAATAACTTCAACATATTATGTTATTTTTTTTTTTTTTTTTTTTTTTTGTGGGGAAAAAGTTCAAAATCAGGAGTTATCAGGAACAGCTCAAAATCAGGAAAAATAAGGAAAATCAGGAGTCGCTTGACAGACTGCCATTTACTACGAATTTGGTAAGTTCCGCGGACATACATTTATTATTACTATACATATATATAAGTACTTACTTTGCTCATGATGAATACACTGAAAAATACCATATTAACGCGTTGATAGGAAACGTGATCGCGTGGCTTTATGTAATAGTAGATCGACATGTACTAATAAAGATTACATTAGCTTCATTTAACCTAAGCTGTTAAACTATGTTTTCAAATGTTAAATATTCAAAACTGGATACTAGTATACTCGGAGTCACCTAGTGCAGCAATTCGTTGAATGGGTGGGAAATAAAAACTAATTACCGCCTTGTTTCAAAGTAAAGTGCATCTTTGTGAAACTTAAATTTCACGGTGATGTAATCCTTCATTTGAATCATTTTGAATGTACGGGTTTATTCGTGTGTCACAGAGGTATTAACATGGCGTGTTTTGGTGATTGCTTATACCGGAAGTGAAAATTGTGTGCATTTTGGTCGAACGTCCTCGGAATTCTTCTTATTGTCAATCGTAAAGTAAAAGAAATACGAAATATTGACATGCGATGTAAGACAACATTATCATATTATATTCAGACATGGCTTAATCTTAGCATATTGTCATTAAAATTTAAAGGAAAAGACCAGTCAGTTGAAAAGTTGTTTTAATTCAATTCATTATAACTTGTTATTCGTAAATATCTCATTATTTAAAAAAAAACACCTTTATTAACATTAATATACCCAATTAGAAATATGAATATTTCGAATTTCCTGTCGTAGTGTAAGCGGCCATGGCACCTCTTCATGTGACGTCACTCAATTGTATCATGTTAGTTGAATAAATAACATGTAACTGACTCTTCCCAACATCGTGCCCGTTTGGTTATGTTTTAATATATCAGATCAACTGCAATACAATGTTTATAAATGTTGTTCTTAATATTCCCATCCCATGTTACATTTTCATAAAACAAAGGAGTTTATTTGTATCGGGGGGGGGGGTCTACGTATAATTTCATGTTTTACGTGATTGGCCGTAGGTTAAATAACTGTCATTTTTAACTCGTTTTGTGCTTACACATGTTTTTTTTTCTTTTTTGTCCCCAATGCTGTCATACTTTCCCGTGGTTTTCGAGGTCACTGATCGATGATCATTGTGTTGACAGGTAGTCCTGTCCGGATCGGTAATTACACACAAAAAATCTTCTCACACTTTCCCTTCGTTACTTAGTGCAATAAAATGCTTAACATAAGTCATAATGATTTTGTAAATATCAAAAGATAAATATATACCACGTTATTTTACGATTTACATAATTTTTAATGATAAAATTGCAACTGATCAATGCTGATATAATATACGATACCGATTGCGTGACGTAACGGGAAGGTATAATCCGAGAATGGATACGCCCCTTTTCAGGCTTTTGTCTCCTCCACATTGTAGAGTTTTGAAAAATGGCGATCCCCATTATTTGGTGCAACAGGCAACTTCAATGACCAAATTCTACCTTACGGTATACTATTTTTAACATTCATTAACACAAATGTCTTTTATTTACTGTCATTTAAATTTTCACGCTAACTTGTCAAGACCATGGCCTTTTCCTTTAAGTTTTATTTTTAGATGAATTAAAAACGTTTTAATCACTTTCGTGGATTGTTTATATATTTGTAACCTAAATATAGTTTACCTCTTTACCTTAAATCTCCGTAGTGAAAGTATTCGTTCAAATTATCATGGGAGTGTATAAAAAAATTGACCATTTACCTTGTGATGGAGAATATTATTTGATTTTCAATGCAAAAGGGTAAGGATTGGGTATATAACAAATTTAGTAGCATATTTGGAAAATTGTATCGTGTGACACAGACTATAGTTATATTCAATGCAAGTTATTGGGCTCACGATTCCAATATATCTTGCGCTACTTGTTTTTCTTTTGTGTGTCTTCGGTGGATTTAGAATCATTCATTACCATGATTGTATCAGTTGACATTCCACTATTTTTCTATAAATACCTCTTAGACATAAATTCACCTTTTACACAATAGAGATGTTTCTTTAAATCTTAATAGGACAAAGCGTACATGACATGGAAAAAATAACAAAGGGTATATAGCCTAGAAATCGAATCTGGTAATGTCTTTTGCCCTCCTAGTATATATGTAGAAGTAAAAGGTTTGTGTTGAATTTTGTAATTATATACCAGCATCCATGTTATTACTAGAAACGGGAAAATAATATTTATCTGCAAGGAATATAAGGGGGATGAATGTACATCATAATTGGAAGCCATTTTGTGCCGCTTGAAGGTAAGTTTTTACTTATAGCATTAGCTATTGTAAGGATAACATTAAATGTGATAATGC
>MJUT01040593.1:847454-889603 GCA_002080005.1 Gigantidas platifrons | reverse complement strand
AACCCAAAACAAAAACGAATTTCTGGTTTTCAAAATATAATAGGATTCTTCTTCATTACTCTGGGTGTATTGCTGCTCCTGCGACGACGGCGGCGTATAACCCTCTGTCAGCGACGGCGGCGGCGGTGTATATCCCTCTGCCAGCGGCGGCGGCGGCGTATACCACACGGTCAGCGGCTCTTAAGTTATTTAGTAGAGAGAACGTGGATGTGATAGAAAACACCATTGGGGTACTACACAACACCTCGAACAATTAAGATCACACCCCAAGGGGAATCACCCACTTTCTGTCTTATGACGTCACTTCCGGTAACGTGACTTCCTGTCATGTCACATCCATAAGCCATGCTACTACCGGTCATGTGCAAAGGTACATTTCGTACTACTGCTATAGTAAGAAAAGAAACGCGGAATGCACTTCCGGGCATGCGCAGAACATACTCCCGGTTATGACGTCACTTCCGGGCACGTGACTTCATGTGACTTCATTTCCGGTCAGGGCCGCTTCCGGTGACGCCAATTCCAGTAACGCATGCGCAATGGCCCGCTCCCCTTTGCTCCCCCCGAAATATGCGTTTAGCTGTCCCGATATACTACTTTGATATTTGGATTTGGGGGAACCCTATAAATAACCCATGAAAAAATATCGAAGGACGGCAAAGTTCTTTCCCACTTTTGGCTTAGACAAAGGTATTGCCAAGGTCTTTAAGTGACTTAAGTGCCTATGTGGGATAATGCACCTCAAACCCACAGCAGGGTGTTAAAACCAACTTTGATATTTTCATTGGGGAGGGGGTGCCCCCATTAATAGGCCATAAAAATATGGAAGGACGGCAAAGTTCTTACCCACTTTTGGCTTAGACAAAGGTATTGCCAAGGTCTTTAACTGACTTAAGTGCCTAGGTGGGATAGTGCACCTCAAGCCCACAGCAGGGTGTTAAAGACCAACTTTGATATTTTGATTGGGGCGTGGGGCGTCATTAATAGGCCATAAAAATATCGAAGGACGGCAAAGTTCTTTCCTTCTTTTGGCATAGACAAAGGTATTGCCAAGGTCTTTAAGTGACTTAAGTGCCTATGTGGGATAATACACCTCAAACACACAGCAGGGTGTTAAAAACCAACTTTGATATTTTGATTGGTGAGGGGGTGCCCCCATTAATAGGCCATAAAAATATGAAAGGACGGCAAAGTTCTTACCCACTTTTGGCTTAGACAAAGGTATTCCCAAGGTCTTTAACTGACTTAAGTGCCTAGGTGGGATAATGCACCTCAAGCCCACAGCAGGGTGTTAAAGACCAACTTTGATATTTTGATTGGGGGCGTGGGTGGTGCCCCCATTAATAAGCCATAAAAATATCGAAGGACGGCAAAGTTCTTACCCACTTTTGGCATAGACAAAGGTATTGCCAAGGTCTTTAACTGACTTAAGTGCCTAGGTGGGATAATGCACCTCAAGCCCACAGCAGGGTGTTAAATGACTTGATGGTATAGTCGTGCATCGAAATGCCATGCTCTGGGACATTCCGTGGTCTAAAAATGGCAAGGTCATACCCATAATTTTCGTATTTATAGGTCATTCATTAAAACCTTAATAAAGGATTCCAATTCAAATAAATGTAGCCAAAATTGGGCTCGATATAATCCTGATATGTTTAACTTTAACTATCAATTTTAATTATTCTCTTCCATTCAACATTATTCACACTACAACAAAGTGAAAGGTACTTTTTTCTTTAAAAGGGACTGCTATATGTTCTAAGCTCTGATTAGTGAATTAAATTAGTGGTTTGGCACAAATAAATACACAATTTAAAAATAAATAGATAAAAACTATTAAATAAATGAGACACGCACATGCAGGATTTATATTTTGTTTATTTAAAAAAAAACGTATTGCTATATATTTCTATTGTTCTATATTCACATTTTTTTAATTTATGAGACGTGGGAACGGAGAATCTTAGGACTTTATTTTGTTTTACAAAGCGATGGCAAATCGAAATTATATACCGGTTTTCATGACAGTAAATTATTTGTTTACGCTATGCTTATTTAAAGTTGGCGTGCTGTTTTATAATCTTGTCATCCCAAAATATACATGTGTCTTTGTTAATATGCTTAGTAAAGAGAAGAAATATTTTATGTTCGAGCGAGTGAACATGAGAAATATCACATACAATGTATTGTCTTTTTATTCACACGAGTGTCTACTTCGGATTGTAGAAGTGTGTGTCGGGGGGGGGGGTGGTTGTCCAGAAATATTCCCTGTATACCCAGATGTCGATTCAATGTGTTGATTGTGCATTTACAGAAATATATTTCTTATTGGTCGCTAGAAATATCCTAAGTACATTTCCCTTTTATTTATTTGTTTGGTTTTGAGACATATCGCCTTATTGTTCGCTAGCTTAGTGGTCGCTAGAAATTGTTCGCTAGCTTGAGCCTGGTCTTTATTGATCCTGGATGACTTAACGATAGAATTAACGTCCCTTCAAAACCTAAATATGCAGTTCAAAATCATATACCGCAGGTAATTACTACGATATAACTGAAATAATGTTGAAAGTGGCGTTAAACAGCATAAACCGCATGTAATTGAAATTTGGGCCTATTAAAAACAGGAACTCCTCGCCTTAATTCGCTATTACATTCGCTTTCCGTATCGCCGGCTTTATGGTGGTATCCTTGTCACTCATCTGTTAGGTTATCTGTAGTTTGTTATAGCTTTTTGTCTTCGTCATATACCCAGTGTTGCCACTTTCTCTGGATCGTCCATTACTGATTGTTCCTTTGGCTTTACTCTAACATTAACTTCAGCCTCGATTTCGTTGTGATTTATTAAATACGGTACATTATTTCGCGTTGTTGCTCCAGAATTAGTAACATTGTATGTTGTTAGGATGAACATCCGTAACCAACTCTGTAAAGATTAAACATACATAAAGCATATAAATCAACTTTATATTTATTATATTCTTTAGGGGCAGTCGTAGCTGTGGTCGTATGGTAGTTGGATTTACAACTACCTATGCAATCAGTGCCTATCATCACTGATGTTGTGAGTTCGAATCTCTATCAGGGCGAGGTGTACAACATTATGTGATAAAGTTTGTCAGTGACTTTCGAAAGGTCGGTGTTTGTTTCCGTGTCCTCCGGTTTCCTCCACCAATAAAATAACTGAAATATTGTTGAAAGTGGCGTTAAGCACCATCAAACAAACAAACAAACAATATTATATTCTTAAGCGTTATTTTATCATTTACTTTTCTTTCCTTGTACCACAAAAAAAATGTGGAATGTAAACGAATAACAACTACAAGTTAATCTGGAGAACCCGTTGGAATGTACGGATAATGGCGACATGTTATAGCAACACCATATTTCCACCAATCAATGATCGTCGATACTATATTGCAGTGCGACTTATTTCAAAGGGATGGAAAACAGCTTTCGTGTTACTGTCCAGTTCGACAATTCATTATATATGTTACCTAAGCAGATTTCGGCTTTCAATGTTAGACCCTTTTGATGTATGTATTGCTTCCAAAGAATTATAATTTATTAGGCTCTCCAACCTTTCTATTTTGAGTGTACCTGATGAAGGTTATTTTGAGCGTACCTGATGAAGGTTATTTTGAGCGTACCTGATGAAGGTTCTTTTGAGCGTACCTGATGAAGGTTATTTTGAGCGTACCTGATGAAGGTTATTTTGAGCGTACCTGATGAAGGTTATTTTGAGCGTACCCGATGAAGGTTATTTTGAGATTATGTCCCTTGACTGTAAAATATAAACCGTATTTGTTTTGATTGGTAAACGCAAACCACCAAGAAAACAATGGACGGTTAATATAAAACCACTAATGGCCCTAAAAATATGCCATTTAAATCCTTTTATACCACAGAACATGTTTAGTTGACTGTATGCATCAGGGGGCAGATGCAGGATTTCAAGTTAGGGGGCGCACTTTAAAAAAAATCGCGAAAATTTTTGGGGTATTTCCTGTGAAAAATCACGATCTTACGCAAAAAAAATCATATTTTTTCCAATTTGGGGGGGGCGCGCCGGGTGCGCCCCTTCCCCCCCCCTGAATCCGCCCCTGTGCATGTTCGTGATATATTATGACAAACATTGTATACATCTAACACTGTAACAAGTGTCGAGGGAGATGTAAGTTTACGCCTTGTAGAGGAAATCACGTAAAAATATAGACTTGTGTTATATTTCTAATCTTATAGCTTCTAATAATAATAATACGTTGTTACAGGGCTTGTGCTTAGTATTGTCATTGTCTGTGTATAGCTCATCTGCTGACGTAAGGGCTACTCTAACAAGACTACAATGCTCCTAGGTTGAAGTCATCGATACAAAACGTTTACGGTCTTCATCACGAACTGTTTACAGAAATATCCTATCACAATAGACTTGACTGACTAGTACGGCGGTTGTCTTATACGAAACAGGAACTGCTTACCCTTCGCGTGCACTTGGTTCTCTCCCATATTTTTTCTTCTTTTATTTATTTATTTCTTTTTTTTTCTTTTTTTTTATTCTGATTTGCTGGTCTTTTTAGTTTTTTGTTGTTGTTGTGTTTCTGTTTTGTTTTGTTTGTCTTCGTTCTGTATCTGGTTTGTCATGTTTCCTGTGTCTCTGGTTTGTTCATTCGTGATTGCCTCTTCGGTTTTCTCTAACCTTATATTTAGTCTTTTAATATAAACTATTTATCTTAATAGACCCGAAAGGTCGTGTAAACTTTTGGTGCCAAGTGTTCGTCCTACTGTACACCGTTTGCAAAATCTGCCCTGAAGCCACCGGGCTAGATTATCCTAGACCTAACCCGAAGCATCATTAAGGTATGCACTTTCGAAATTATAGCAGATGATACCGTCAACCAGTTAATGTTGATGAGATTATGTCTGGTTTGTACTAGACCAACGCATTTAATGAAAAGAAAAAACTCTTCTTAAACGCTAAATTCACCATTAGACCAAATATTTTAAAATTTCGAGATCCAAAGATTATGATCCTTTGTATCTAATTTCTCTGTACGATTGTGATATGGTTTCTGAGAAAAACGTATATACTAATTAACATGTTAATATATGTTATGTGGACCTTAAAACAGCTGGTCGGTCAGGATGGAACAAATACATATATCTCCTTAAGTTGAGACATATACGAGTTCTTGTTCATGAAATCCTGCTCTTTTTAAAACTAAATGTAACTTGCAACTTCAGGGGGTGAATGTACGTCATGATTGGAAGCCATGTTGTGCCGCTTGAAGGTAAGTTTTTACTTGTAGCATCAGTTATTGTAAGGATAACATTAAATGTGATAGTCCGTCAAATGCCCCTAAATTTCCGCTAAGCAACTGTGTGTCCATCGTTCAAAAACTTGTCAAACTCTCAAACACTTCGACAACATTTTCGCAACAGGTGGAAATAACATTGTTGAAGTGTTTGAGAGTTTGACAACACGTTTTTGAACGATGGACACACCATTGTTTAGTGGACATTTAGGGGCACTCTCTCATTTAATGTTATCCTTACAATAACTAATGCTCTAAGTAAAAACGTACCTTCAAGCGGCACAAAATGGCTTCCAATTATGACGTACATTCATCCCCCCCCTTTGAATTTATCCAGAAACACAGTATGCTAGTTGTGGTGGTACTTGAAGACCTACTGTAAATCATGCTTATTAATACCTTATCTATTATCTCCCCTTTTATCTGTGTATATTAAGACATTATCCTGTAGGTAAATCCCCCATTGCCATATTCTTTGCAGCCTGAATTTGTTATTGTCAGGAGCCTGACTACTTCTAGATTATCAATAATAGATTCAAATTACTATACATACAGTACGATTATCTATGTCAGCTTTGTAGTTGAACAAAAAAATAGCTGCGAGTTCATTGGATAATAGATATCGTATGAAGTGTAGCTTTTAAAAATGATGTGAAAAATCTTCGAAATACAAAATGTACACAGTACTTGTGATACATATATAAATATAGATAGATATAATTACTTTCCCAACCTATGTGTTATTTCCTATGCAACCCTTTATTAAATTCAAATGTGAATTAAAATTTAAATGACACTTGCAATTAGAATTAAATTAATTTACATTTGAGGTTAAATTGAGATTTTAATTTAAGTAAGGTTTGTGCAACTCAGTTCTGAATGTTATGTATAATAATGATATGAGTTATGTTTCAATCACAAAGTCCCTCTCCTGTCAAATATAAATCCACACATCAAGTTCATTAAAACAAAATCTGGAGGGAAACCCTCCTAGTACAAGGTAAACCATTCAAACACAATAAATGACCTCTAGATTCTCCTCACAATGAATGTGTGTCATATTCACGCATGCGCAGATCACAACATTTAAAATTGAGGAAACACTATTTTATGTATAATGTCTTCAATATTACCAAATCTAGACATATTCGTTGAATTCGTTTGGGTACCGGTATATTGATCTCCGATACTTAATAGCCTTACGAATGATGGATTAGAATAACAATTAAACTCGGGGGGTGGGGGAAGGTTCAAATCTGTGCCCACTACGTTATATAATTGCATGTTCAATGTCCATTAATTACCCCATATTACTATTTTTAGAAAAATGTTCGAGTAGACAGATGTGATATCCATACCAACATATTGCCCTCTCTCCATTTTATATTACCAATCAACATTATCTAGTTTTCAAATATATTTACAATGGAATCAAAAATTTTCATCAAAACTTCTTATAGACAAATATTTGACGTCATATGTTGGTGACAAAATTACAGTAAGGTTGTTGACATAGAACTATCAAGGACATGTAAAATACTTTCTCCTTTTATATGGAAGCAACAACACAGCGAATCACATCATCAAATCAGATGAGTTGCTAAGCAACGTGTGATTGAAATCAATCAGGTCTTTGCAGTATTTTAGTACTATAACAAGAAAAGGCTGATGACAGACATTTTTAAAGTCGTACACAGGGAAGTTCGTGACAATGGATGTAAGTAGTGATTGTATATAATTAATTTAAGTTTATTTTGATTTTAGATGAAAAAAATATGAAAAGACAATCTCCATTCGTTAAGATATCGATTATCTTTCTTATTATTTTTTTTAATTTAATTTATATTGTTTTAGAAACAAAACATGACACGCAGTACTTAGGGATGTTAAACTAAAGACGGTGTAACTAGTTTTTGATGAATTCTTCCTGCTTAAATTTTGTTTAATAAATAGAAAGGTTTAAAGAAAGTTATATAAAAGAATGGCCGTGCTTTAGAAGATATTGCCCATTCGATGTTCTCTAACGTTTATTTATTATCATGGCCCTGTATCACCGCCATTTTGTTTACTACTTGTTGATTTGTTTTTTACACATAAAACATAGATGAAATACTGATTAATGGCAGCTTAACAACACACAATCAATACTCATTGTCTTTTTTCCTTGCACATTGTATTATGGTGACTTGATCATAATGTAGTTGTTTTTGTTTGTTTGTTTGTTTGTTCTTTTTGGAGTTTTTTCTGTTTTTTTTATATTATATTTACCAAGATATTTTTTTTTAAGAAGTCCATTTTAATTCATAATTTCATTATATATTATGTAGGCATTGTAATCTTAGAATCGATCCGTAAGCTTGGACGTTCGATGGAAAATAATTTGATAAACTTGTATTCAATGTTTTCTATTCATTAAAATTTTTCATTTAGATTTGTACAAATATTAACTTAAAATGATTGCTTGTGGCGACACAGGCATTGGGATCATAACGTTAAAATAATATTAATCACATTTAACACTATGCTGAACTTCCCCGAGGTTGTTGTCAGTTAACTAGCCAATTTAGTTTCTTCATATTCATTTTATTATTAGTGGCTAAATTCACTCATTAAAATAATGAATGTGTAAAATTGAGCTCATTTAACCTCACATTTCCGTCCGTCGTCCTCCGATGTCTGTCGTCGTTTCCTTTTTTCACATCATAATCTTCTCCTGCATATTGCTGTACCAAATGGAACCCACTGGCAGTGATAAGCTCAAATGAGAAACCCAAGGGGTTATAAGGTCCAACCCCTAGATGACCAAAATTTTATATACACTGAAATGAATATGTCGAATGTGACCTCTTCATCTTTTCATCACGCATAAACAACGACATTGGAAAATATGTACATTTGTATGTTATATTACTGAGCTCCTATAATAATACAAATGCTTACGTTCATATCCAGGGGCGGATTTAGAGGGGGCGTGCGGGGCGTGCGCCCCCTAAAATTCGCAAAGCATAAGTTATACAACGTTAATTAAGCAGTTCAACAAACAACTTTTTGTAACTTCAAGATAAAAAGCTTGTGTTATTTTGACCACAATGAATCCTTATTATTACTGTGGCAGCAGTCTTATCTGAAAATGTTCAGCAGTCAAAATGAATAGTAATGATATTAGGAGTAAATTTGGGATCTCATTCTAAAAAGCTCTACCCATTGATAAATGATCAGTATATACTGTCCGTCCGGATAAAGCTTTTCGTTTCGCCGTTGGTTCATTCATTGAAAACGTATGATTCGTTCTTGTTTATAGACAAACAAAGGCGAATATGTTACCATTAATGCTGCATGAAGCGATTCTGATCATCTAATTCAATTACGTTAGCTCATCAGAAATCAACAACAAGTTCATGTATTGACAATTTCCGCTTTTGTTTGTCTATAAACAAGAGCGGTCGAATCATACGTTTTCAATGAATGAATCAAACGACGAAAAGAAAAGCTCCATCCGGATAGGCAGTATTAACTAGAACCATCCGAAAGTACAAGCACCGAAAGTACAGACCAATTTGAAATGAGGAATGCGCTAAAGCTAAATCAATAGTTCTTTGAAGGGTTAAAATATCGTGATCGATCAGTCATGAGATGAACAATTCGCATCACGGTTGTTCAAAAAAAGTTTTACTTTAGGTTCTTGTAATCTGACAAATAAGGGTAATAACAAAATTACCGAACACCGAGCAATCTTCCAAAGGGAAATTCAAAACTCATAAATCAATAAACAGACAAAATCAGTCAACAACCGGGAAACTGGAAAACCGCAATGGTCCTGACTTGGTACAGGCATTTCTAAAGAAATGGTGGATTGAATCAGATTTTACGGCGCCAACCTCTCGCTTCCATTACCGTTTAAAGGTTCCGGTTGTCACTAAAACAGCATTTATAACAATACTGGAAAAAATAGGTAAAATAGTAGTCAAACAGTACTACATTCAGTATCTAATATATCTCGTGAACAATCACCATCAACTATGAGTCCTTTGAAGTATTTTAATTACGACTGTAGATGTCAAAAGCATTTTTACGTCACACATTCACAAAAAATATTTTTGACATTGTAACCCACTTATACCAAATCCTTATCTTTATACATTTTCACTATATGAAAATGTATCTTTTACTATTGTATCTGCAGAGACAGAATATATTTCGACAAGATCTTGATATCGGAATATAAACTTTTTAAGAGATCGAATAAGGCGAATCTTTTTATAGCCCTGGCCCAGTAGCCTGTTTTTCAGACAAAGATGACGCTTCAAGAAATCAGAATAATTGCTACTGGCTCTTGCATAACGAATCAATTGCGAGATGTAAACACCATATACAGGAGAAGCTGGTATATTGCTGCACATATTAGGAAAATTTATGATTTTAAAATTGAAGTCGTCTCGTTTATCATAAATTTTAGTACTGAGCTGACCACTGTCGTCAAATTCGAGGTGTAAGTCCAAAAATGATGCTGATGAAGATGTATCTGTGGTCTCTTTAATTTCCAGCTCTGGAGGATATATCAATGGAAGAAATTCTGCAAATCTAGAATTATTGATAGATAAAACGTCATCAATATACCTGTATGTGAAATTAAAGGCTCTAGCTTGATGAATCTTCTTATCTTTAACAAGTTTTTGAAGAAACTCCGACTCATATGAGTATAAAAATAAATCGGCTAGAAGAGGGGCAAAATTCGTACCCATTGGTATGCCGACGACCTGCTCAAACAGTGTCCCTCCAAAGGAGACAAATATGTTATCGATGAGGAATTCCAGCATACTGATCACTTGTTCCTCAGAGGAGCATGTTTTACCTTTTTGAATTTTGTTAGAAAAATATGTGGAATTGTAACCTAACACAACAAATTTCGAGCCATCATTTCTATGACTGAAAGCTTTGTGGATTGTTTCTTTTAAGTGGGTTTTTAATTTGTCATGCGGTAGGGTGGTATATAGAGTTGAAAAATCAAAAGTTTTGATGGAGGATACTTGAGAGAAAGATCTTGATTTAAGGTTATCCAAAAGATCTTTCGAGTTTTTCAAAATCCACATGTGATTTATGCCACTACGCGAGTAAACAGTTTCACAATATTTCTGTTGTCCCTCTTTTACTGCAGACAGAATCTTTGTTAGGTGAATAGACAATTCTTTCGTCGAACAAGTTGATGATCCCGCTATGTACCTTTCTTTGTATGGTGTCTTATGGAGTTTAGGTATCCAATACAAATAGGGTATGTCCTCAGACTCTTTACCAGAGGGAATGTTTAAAGAGGTCATGAAGGATCTGTGGTTAGCTAGGATTTCATCTTTGGTTTGTATGTGGTATTACCAGAGGTGTTGTTATTTATGCCTATTTCCCTGATTAGGCATTCGTAGTAATATGATTTACATACAAACACGATGTTGTTGGAAGCCTTGTCCGCAGGAACGATAACATATTTGTCATGAAGAGAGGAAAGACACTTAACAGCTTCTTGGTCTTTAAATACAGACTTAGGTCGACTATTAACACAATTTTTGAGTTTGTGAATCCGACCTTGTACTAGAGACCTAATTGTTCTAACCCAGTCTGACAAGGACTCTAGCTGTTAACAATTATCCGACAAAATTAAGACTCAAAGTCAAGTTTTTTTGGTCCGATAACAATGGTGTGGTTGGCTAAAAATTATCGTTTGGCCATCTGGCACCCTACCAGGGCTCTGCCCTGGACCCACTGGGGACCTTAAGCGGTCCCCAGAACCCTCGCCTACGCACGCCCCCCCTAACCCTGTCGAGAAGACAAATTGTTTCCCCTGTGTACTTTGAAAGTACTGTCTATGTTCGTTATATATCTTGATAAAGACGTAGATAACAAAATGAGTGCATACAACGTGTTTCTGGAATAACGTTCATCAGGTTCGCTCAAAGTTCAAAAGACTGGGAAGCCAAATAATTTTAAAAGGTTTTGGGAGCATGAAAACCAAAGAGCCCAACCATGATATCTAGAACCGGCTAAGGTAGCCTATGCCTAAGGGTAGCCTATGCCTGAGGGTAGCCTATGCCTAAGGTAGCCTATGCCTTAGGGTAGCCTATGCCTGAGGGTAGACTATGCCTAAGGTAGCCTATGCCTGAGGGTAGCCTATGCCTGAGGGTAGCCTATGCCTAAGGTAGCCTATGCCTGAGGGTAGCATATGCCTGAGGGTAGCCTATGCCTAAGATAGCATATGCCTAAGGCAGCCTATGCCTGAGGGTAGCCTATGCCTGAGGGTAGCCTATGCCTAAGATAGCCTATGCCTGAGGGTAGCATATGCCTGAGGGTAGCCTATGCCTAAGGTAGCCTATACCTGAGGGTAGCCTATGTCTAAGGTAGCCTATGCCTGAGGGAGGAGAACCTTGGTTTTAATAATAATTACATCATTTAGGAACTCTAAATTATGAATTCGGATAAGTAGTTGCCTTGGATACCTCGAAATTAACATTTTGTTCCTTCGTAGTAGGCTTTAGATTAATTTATCACGGATAACTAGAATAGTCTGCTATCTCGAACCAAAATCAGCGGTCTGCTCGATTGCCACTAAACGATGTTCGATTGTATACTGTGATCCAGACGACATTGTCGAATTGTCAATCATCACTGTTCTCCCATTTTATCGATTTAAGAGTATTTTATCTGGTTTTGTTTTTCTACTCAACGAATCATCTTCTCCATTTTGAAAATTCGAAACAGGAGACGGTATTTATTAATAATTAAAATTGAGGGTGGCATTTAATTTAACTCTACCGGATCAGATCAAAATCAGACCTTATTTATATTTCTTTCATTGTCATATTCTCATTCATATGTGTCAACAGCAGTAACATCTGTCAACAAAATCAATACACAATTTTAAATGTTTCTGTATAAATTATCAAATGTCAATACAGGGATACACAATTATAGGCTATTGTAGGAGGGTCTAATTAAGATTTAGAAGTACTATGTAATGCCAATGACTTCTCGTTCAAGTATTTAATCAATCGGTACCATTTAAATTACTTAAATTTTCTATCAATCTCGATCATATGTGAAAAGTATGTATTTTTGGGGACGTTATCATAATGTAATCTTTTCGGTTTTCGGTCATAGTAATAGAAGAGTGATTTTTTTCATTTTTATAACTTTATTTGGTGTTATAATTATGGATCTATACAATACGATACAACCGTTCAAGGTAAAACACGATTGAAACTAGATATTCGACATTGAAATTATAATTATTTCTAGATAACATATATACAAGATGCCTGCAGGTGGTAAAGTGGAGTCTTTTTTTATTCTAAATTTGTAGTAACATGTGGTGGTAAGCTGCTAGTACAAGGATATACATTTTGTGACATGAATTTATCTAATTTTACAGTGATACACGATGGAAGATGAAACTACACACTGATCGATAAAAAGACACGGAAAGGCTAGCTACCAACATGTCATTTCTATTTTCCGTGGTAAGCCAACATTTGATTACAATTTTATTCTATTCAATAAATTTATTGGCAATTATTTGATGATGTAATGTTGAACCACAAATACTGCTTTGAGAATTAATTTTCTAGAATGTGGTTTGTTTATTCAAGATTGCGATATTTTATCAGCTATTGACATTTTAAAAAATGGTGTTTTAGGGAAAACCATGATAATGTGTGAGGGAAAAATCAATAATAAAGATGTCTGGATTAATGAGCCGCTAACAGATATAAGGAAACTTGTATGGTGATCGATAATGGCATCAGAGATTAATTCACTTGTTATCACCGAGAATATCTCCTACGGCTTCTTGTTAAAAAGTCCGTGTTTTCTTCTTTTTCTTTTCCTTTTTTTTTTCTTCAATGTTTTGAAAAGAATCGACACTTGTAGTTTTCTTCTGTGTTTTGAGAATTTTGTAAACATGACATCTGTGACAGGTCGGTTTTCTTCCAGGTACTCCGGTTTCCTCCACCAATAAAACTGACCGTCACGATATAACTGAAATATTGTTGAAAGTGGCGTTAAGCACCATAAACCTAACCTAACCTAAAATGACATCACAGTAAAGGGGGTTTCGGTATTTTTTGTTTTTATTCGGAGAACAATATTAAACAAACACTTCCGGTTGTTGCATGACCCTACAATACAATGTCGTTTTTCATATATTGATAGTAAATATACAAATATATGATTCAAAAATAGGCACCCTAGTTTTTTTTTATTATTATTATTATTATAGTAGTTTCTATACAACATTATGAGATAAAGTTTGTCAGTGACTTGCAACTGGTCGGTGGTTTTCTCTGTGTACTCCAATTTCCTCCACTAATAAAACTAACTGCCACGATATAACTGAAATATTGTTGAAAGTGGCGTTAAACACCACAACCCCTAACCATGATAGTAGATTATGCTTCTATTTCCAAAATGTTTTAAATTGAAATAGAAAAAATTAAAAATCTATCAAATGTAAGCGAGAGCTAATTCGGTTGTTTCGAATCATGTCAATTCCGACCACGTTCCGTCTTTTTCGTGTCTTGACGTCTGAACAAATAGGCAGGCGACTTCCGGTGTTTACGCTATTACTGTGACAACGTCAGCATATCATAGTCGTAGATGCGGTAGATTATAAGTAATTGTAATATGGAGACGCCAAGGAAACCGCTGAATAAATACTGGTGTTCGGTACCCCACTATCTGTCTTATATAAGAAATATATACATAAAGGCAGATCGTTTTCCTTTCATGATGCTGACAGCCGCAAATAAAGAAAGAAAACAAATTTAAATTTAAAGAATTATTTGTCTCTGCGTTGAAGTCTTTGATACAAATAAAATAATTTAATTGACATCTGTCTTTTACAGAAAATGTTAAGATTTTTTTAACTTGAGAATCGAACGTTAAAACGGCACATATCGATTGGAGTTTTTGTTGTGTACATTGACACCGGAAGCTCAGGACCAGCAGTTCCATCGAAATCACGTGATTTGGCAGACGAAAATAACAAAATTTTGACGGAATGGAAATGATTCGAAACAACCGAATTGGTTAATATTGAATTTGTAAATACCGACAGATGAGAACACATAAGACGGCATTTAGCCACTCCATGCTTTTAGTGACAACCGGAACCTTTTAACCGTAATGGAAGCGGGAGGTTTGGTGCCGTAAAATCTTATTCAACCTACCATGTCTTTGGAAATCCCTGTACCAAGTCAGGGCCATTGTGGTTTTCCCAGTTTTCCGGTTGTTGACTGATTTTGTCTGTTTGTTGACTTATGAGTTTTGACTTTCCCTTTGGAAGATTGCTCGGTGTTCGGTAATTTTGTTATTACCATTATTTGTAAGATGTGTACTCCATGGTATGTTACTTTTGTTCGGGCTTTGTTATATTCATTCATATCAACATTATATTAATCGTGAATGACCAGTTATGTTAATATTACAATCGTGATTGACCCATTTATTTTAACATTACATTCATGAATGACCCACCACATTACCATTATGCTAATGAATGGCACATAATGTTAACATTACGCTAATACATGACCCATCATAATAAATTACAATCGTGAATGACCAATCATATCAACATTACATTCATGAATGACCCACTATATTACTAATATGCTAATGAATGGCACATACTAATACATGACTCATCATATTAACATTATGATAATGCATGACCCATCATTTTAACATTATGATAATACATGGCACATTATATTAACAATATGTTAATGAATGACCTATCATATTCACATTACACTACAAAAATATTGTCTATTTATTACCTAACTTAACTACTGCAAGCAAATTCTTCCAAATGGTAGAATTATCATGAAGACAACAATTCATTTTGTGTATTCTGATTTCTTTTAACTTATTTACTTACTTTTACATATTTGTGATGAATTCTTACAAAAGACATTACAACACAGTAACACTTAGGTTTACTCAAAGATGAAACTTGTTGCTGTAACAGTGACTGTAGATACATGTAGTATTACATACATTATCAGATCAATCAAATGAGTTTATTAACTTACTTAGTCCTTACTATGCCTCATGGCACATAAGACAAGGGCAAGTTTTCTCCACTCTTCTCTGTTGTTGGCTTTTCTTTCTATTGTACCCCAGGTGTATCCTCTTTCTATTGTACCCCATGTGTATCCTCTTTCTATTGTACCCCAGGTGTATCCTCTTTCTATTGTACCCCAGGTGTATCCTCTTTCTATTGTACCCCAGGTGTATCCTCTTTCTATTGTGCCCCAGGTGTATCCTCTTTTTATTGTACCCCAGGTGTATCCTCTTTCTATTGTACCCCAGGTGTATCCTCTTTCTATTGTACCCCAGGTGTATCCTCTTTCTATTGTGCCCCAGGTGTATCCTATTTCTATTGTACCCCAGGTGTATCCTCTTTCTATTGTACCCCAGGTGTATCCTCTTTCTATTGTGCCCCAGGTGTATCCTCTTTCTATTGTACCCCAGGTGTATCCTCTTTTTATTGTGCCCCAGGTGTATCCTCTTTCTATTGTACCCCACGTGTATCCTCTTTCTATTGTACCCCAGGTGTATCCTCTTTCTATTGTGCCCCAGGTGTATCCTATTTCTATTGTATCCCAGGTGTATCCTCTTTCTATTGTACCCCAGGTGTATCCTCTTTCTATTGTGCCCCAGGTGTATCCTCTTTCCTTTATTTCATTTTTGATGGTACGCCTCCATGTTGTTTTTTGGTCTTCCTCATTTTCTTTTCCCTTGTGGTGTCCATCTTAGAGCTACCTTTGTCACGTCTTCAGAGTTTATTAAGCACAATTTTAATTATCACAGATCAATGAGTCAAATATTCTGTACTGTGGTTTGATTTGGCTTATGGTGTTTAACGCCACTTTCAAAAATATTTCAGTTGTATCTTTGCGGCCAGTTTTATTGGTTGAGGAAACCCAAGTAACCGGAGAAAACCACCGACATGCCTTAAGTCACTGACAAACTTTATCACATAATGTTGTTTCGAGTACACCTCGTCATGAACGGGGTTCGAACTCACAACTTTCGTGATGATAGACACTGATTGCACATGTAGTTGTGAATCGAAATACCATATGACCATTTATGTATTCTGATATTAAGAGAAGCTAAGATACGCAGACTAAAGAAATAAAGTTCTGAAAAATATCCACGTATCAACTGATAAATCATAATGATATAACAGAGTCTCCCAAAGTCAACAATTTAAATGTCATCAAATATTGCTGCGGATATAATCAAAATTTACCATAGTTAAATGTCACAATTGACAAAGTACATACTACAAGGACACAGGTATGATAGAGTACAACCAAATTTATATAAATTGTAAGCTTATTAAATTTCTAAATTTTGTATACAAATGGTTTAATGGTAGTCTCCAGGATAGAAATAACTGATTTATAAATCCAACAGATGTGAAATAATGTCTGTCTGTGTTCGAGTTTTAATCATTTCACAGTAATATGTATTAATATGTGGGTAAAATATGTTATGTTAATAATTCTATATTTGATTTGATAGAAATATTCATTTGAATGCGGGGCCCGGGTGGCTTAATGAGTTAGGTCGTTGGATCTAGCAACTCATACAAGCCTATCACATATACGGCGTGGGTTCGCGCCCGGCGTTGTTAATTACAAAAAGGGTGCACTCGACTCGCAGCCGCAAGTGATAAAGTTTACCAGTTGCTTGACCATGGTCGGTGGTTCTCTCCGGGTACTCCGGCTTCCTCCACCACTAAAACTGGTCGCCATGATATAGCTGAAATATTGTTGAAAGTGGCGTGAAAACACCAAAAATCAAATCAATCATTTGAATATATTAAAGTAGACAGTTCTGGGGTGTTTTAAAATAATATTTTTGTCTTTGTTTTATAACTTACAGTCTAAGAAGTGTTTTGAAAAGTTGTATGAATTCTTCTGCTGTAAGGAGACATGTTGTGAGTGTTGCTATGAAGAACGAAAGAAATTACGTAAATGTGATATTCAACATTCTTTCCGGGAATCCTCGACACGTCTCGATTCTACGAGTTCCTACACTGACAGTCATAAAGGGTTTCGTGATAGAATTGAATCTGACAGTACATCCAGGACAGATTCAGTGTCATCCGTTTCTCAGATAAGTGGCGATTTCAAAAAAGGAACGACAACTCCTATTATTGACATGAAGCCAATTGAATTTTGGACAGCTAATAAAGAAAGTGTACAACCTCGTCCGAATCGGCGCAGATTACCAAGTGAAACCGAAATTACAGTCGAAAATTTTCAGAGAGATTTATACGAAGAGGATCAAAACGTTGAACCTTGTTTAACAGATGAGGAAAAGCTAGCCAAATTCCAGCTAGGACAAATCCATATTGGTTTACAATATGATGTTCTCAACCGATTTCTTGTTGTCAAAATTATTGACGCCAAAGATTTACCTTTGCCGTTCATATTAGACGATACAAAACAAGATCTGGCTCATTCAAACCCTTATTGTAAAGTCAGTCTTTTACCAGACCAAAAGAACTCACAACAAACATCGGTTCAAAGAAAGACTCAGAATCCCACGTGGAATGAGTATTTTATGTTCGAAATACCTTTTGGTGAAGTTCAGATGAGAACTCTGGAGATTCTTATCAAGGACTTTGATAAATTCTCCCGCCATTGTATCATAGGACAGATCTATCTACCTCTAGGTGGTATGAACTTGATTAAAGGTGGACATATGTGGAAACCAGTATTACCTAGTACAAAGGTTAGTAGTACATTGTATATATATATATTAGTATGAAAATGCAAAGAATAAGTCCATTCTTTGTATGAAGTAATAAATAGGAGTACCTTGTACTTATGTCCGCCCTTTATCATCTGAGTGAGTGATTGTTGTTTAACGCCAAGTGAACAATTGTGTCAGCCATATCCTGACGAGAGCAAGTTACATTTCGATGAGATGATGATGATGTCCGCTTTGTATTAGATTGATTGATTGATTGATTTTTTATGTTTAACGCCACTTTCAGCAATATTTCAGCTATATCATGGCGACCAGATTTAGTGGTGGAAGAAGTCGGAGTACCCAGAGAGAACCACCGACCATAGGGAAGCAACTGGTAAGCTTTATCACTTGCGGCTGCGAGTCGAGTGCACCCTTTTTGTAATATACAAAGCCGGGCGCGAACACACGCCGTATAGGCTTTGAATATTAGAGCAACACGCTTAACTCGTAGATATGTCACTCCACTCGGACACATTATCTTGTCTTCAATTCAATGCTGCGAGTTTGATGGAAACGCAGCATAAACCATATTGATAATCTTTGACTTGACACTTTGTGATATGTAAAAGACAAATAAATGTGCAAGTAGACCAAAATTTGCGAGGATTTTTAGAGTTTTTTTTTCTACTTTCTCTTTTTTTTTTACATTCAATATGAACATGCGATATATATATGTACGTTGTTTTTGTAGATTTCGATCGCAATACACAAAATTGTATTTAACAAAATGTGGGCGTTTCATATTGATCAGACAGCTAAATTTTGAGAGAATATACACGGATTGACTTATATGCATGGGTTATTTTGTGGGTTTATGGTTTCTCGCCATCTAACTTCAATCTTGTTAATGGCACATAACATCACCACGTAAACATAGATTTAAATGTTCTGTAATAATAAATACAATATTATATCAGACGTGAAAGAAGTATATAACGTTGAATTTATTTATCATAGACAGAAGACATGTTCTATCAAGCATTGCTTTATATCTGTGTCTTTTCTAGCTAATATGGCCAAACTCTGAAGATGTTGATGTGATTTAGTGTCCTTAGCTCTTCATATTATTATTCTCATCTGAAATCGCCAAGTCAAATTAAACCAAATCTGCGTGGTATAATGGTTAGTGTGTTCGCCTCGAGTGTGGTAGATCGTGGATTCGGGCCCCGATCGGGTCAAATCAAAGACTTTAAAATTGGTAATGTGTTGTCCGCGTGGGGCAACATGCCTATCCACGGACTGTTGTTTCCGTGAGCTAGCACAGTAAAATAAATCCAACTAAGCGTGTTGATCTAGCGACATGCGGCTGATTGGTTGTTTTCTCCAGGTACTCTGGTTTCATTCACCAATAAAATTTGCCGCCACGATATAACTGCAATATTGTTGAACATGGCATTACAAACCATATCCCTAATCCCTGTATTAGGTTAACTGACGATTGATGGCAATATTATAACCTGTCAACAGGTCTAGAATTTAGATTGTGGAGCAGAAATCATTTGTTTAACGAGAGTGTTGCTTGATATGAATTGATTTTGTGGGCAATTGCAGGACTTAGAATAACAGAGAATAAATCGCATGGGAAACTGTATTGAAAGATCTTGGAAATTGAATTGCAAAGTTATTTGAACACAAACTATACATGAATGGGTAATTGAAAGGACCTTTAAAATGTACATTTTATGTTGATTTCACATTCAAGATTACTGCTATAACAGGACAAAGTTTAACAGAAACCAATTTGGAAATGATGTTTTAAAAGTTTAATTTGGTAACGTTAAAATGAATCTCAGATTTGAATCAAATTTTAACTGATTTCCCTTGATAATAGTACGGGATATTATTCATTGAACAATCTTAAGTATGTTGAATCCACTCTAACCAAAGCATTAGACACAGGATCATTTTGTCTATGATGTCTGAGGACCCGGGTGACTCAATGAGTTAGGTAGTTGGATTACCTAACAACTCATACAAGCCTATTACAAATACGGCGTGGGTTCGCGCCCAGCTTTGTAAATTACAAAAAAGGTGCAATCGACTCGCAGCCACAAGTGATAAAGTTTACCAGTTGCTTCCCTATGGTCGGTGGTTCTCACCGGATGCTCCGGCTTCTTCCACCACTAAAAATGGTCGCCTTGATATAGCTGAAATATTGCTGAAAGTGGCGCTAAACACAAAAAATCAATCAATCAATTAATATATCTATGATTTCTGTATCTGGTACCGTTCTATGTACATAGTGTATATTTTATGATTTTTAATAAGGATTCGTACAATATGTACAAATAATTGAAATATTGTTGAAAGTGGCGTTAAACACCATAACCCTAACTCCTAACCCTGCAAAACCAGCCAACATCCAAAGAAAGTCGTATTACATACGTCCTTTAGAATATAGCCATCATTCATTACGCTTCTGTAAGCGACATCAGTCAACAACACAAATAGGATAGAACAACGACAAACCTTAGGTATGGTTACATGGATAGATTAATTTCAGAAAGATTAATGACTGTGGCTATCCTAGATCGTATTGTGTTGGTGAGGTTAGACAAAACAACATTCTAATTAACTCCTGTGTCTGTCGTTCAATTAAAATCTCCTGTTGTTTATTATTGGCTGTTTCAATGAGATCTACCTCCATCAATTTCATGTAGGTATGTGTTAGGTTTATCGTGTTTAATGCCACTTTCAACAATTTTTCTGTCATATCGTGGTGGTCAGTTTAATTTTGTGGAGGAAACCACCGACCTGCCGCAAGTCACTGACAAACTTTATCACATAATGTTGTGTCTAATACATTTCGCTTGAGCGTGATTCGATCTCACGACATTAGTGGTGATAGGCACCGATTGCATGTGTAGTTGTAAATCCAACGACCATACGACCACGACCACGACGACCCCTCCATTCAAGTATGTCATTATTCATTATAGAAAAACGCCCTTAGTCAGTGACCACTTAACTGTAAGAATTCTTGTGTTTTCTTGTGAAAAATAATAATATGATCAAAAACACACAGTGAAAAAATTGGATTTTATATGCAAAGCAAATCATTTCAATTATCTAAGATGAACATGGATTGATTCCGTTCACCCTCCGGTTTTTTGGAGGTGTTCCTGTTGCTCTCTTTTAAGATGTTTGTGTTGTCCTATTATCTGAGGGGCAGTCGTGACCGTGATCGTATGGTAGTTGGATTTATAACTACCTATGCACCTATCACCACTGATGTTGTGAGTTCGAGTCTCGATCAGGGCGAGGTGTACAACATTATGTGATAAAGTTTGTCAGTGACTTTCGACAGGTCGGTAGTTTTCTTCGGGTCCTCCGGTTTCATCCATCAATAAAACTGACCACCACGATATAACTGAAATATTTTTGAAAGTGGCGTTAAACACCATGAAACAAACAAAAACAAACCTATTATGTTTCTTTACGGTGAGTTCCGTGTTGTGATGTCCGTTACGATTTCCGCATGAAAACGATGTGCGGTTCGTCTTTATCTCCAGTTGTTTGTAGGAGTGTTCATGTCTTATTTACGTTATTTATGTTTGTTTGTGTATGGTGGTGTCCAGCACATATTGTATTGTTTTTGTTTGTTTGTCCTCGTCTTGTGTACCCTATGTTGCCAGTTTATCTGGACTGTTCATTGTGATTGCCACTTCTGAATTCTCTAACGTTTATTTAGTTAGATTTAGCAAGAAACAAGGCTGTGTAATTTTGAATGACGTTTAAAAGTAATTACGAAGGGACAATACTAACTACACATTGTCCGTATGCAAGCAAACTATTTACCCCCGAGTCGTTGCCCTAATACCCTGATTTACATACTGTGCCTACAAACTTTGGTGTTTGTTGAAAACATATTTGATTGGTAACATACCGCGATCCTGTCAGAGGCTAAATAGTTTGCTTCCTTAAAAATCGTGACTGAACGTTTACTGTATACCACTGTCATGGTCGTAATTACTCGATGAACGATTCCCACGTACAATCAAGCAGACCTTTGTTAGTTTGGTCATTTAATTATACATTTATGATGAATGGAGGTAAAACAAGGATAATAGATCAAAATTAGACCATGATTCATCTAGCTGTATTATAAGTTGAAAATCCTGAATTTGCATATGATTATACAAAATTATGACCTGCTTAAATTCACTCTGTTGTTGTTTGTCATATAACGTTATAAAAAAAAACTTTATTAAGGCTTAAATATAAAGTATAATCCTCATACATTTATAAGTATGTTTAGGTAAAACGTACATCAGTTCACATGGATAAATTCTACCAATGGCAAAATTATGTGGATTTCTGAGTTTTATATAAAACAGATGTTGTATAATGTATATTATTGTTTATGAATGGGTTCGTTATTGTGAAGTAAAAGCTGTACATACAGAAAAAAAAATCATTATAACTATTTTAATAGAAATATAATCCAACAGAACTAATTGATCCGGAGTATAATCCGATGATAACACGCTTTATTTTTTTGTACATATATAATCGGATTTATATCATAGTTCGTGACGTTGATGGTTATTTTTATACTGGGTGGTCTCGATGAGATGAATCTTGAACAGATATATCATGTTTGGGAGCGATATTTGCGAAAACTACCAGTCGAGAGAAGAAAAATTTCCCGAGCCGAAAGGCGAGGGAAATTTAGTCTGAAGATGAAGATTGGTATTGCTCGACATTTAGTTTTCTGTGTGGTATTTTGTACATCAATGTTCGTCCTTTTTGTCTTTTACTTTTGGTCATTGTGTTGTCTGTGCTTCTTTGGTTTATGGCTTATGCTTACCCCATTGGTATCTTCAAACTCTTCTTTAAACTATATCCGAATGGACTTTATGGGAGAAGACTTCATAAGATGGCAAAACTTGTGTCCTATCCCTTTTATTAATTTAACAAATAAAATCATCATAAACTAATGGACTTTACCATTATTACATTCAGCTCCCCATCACCACTATCCAATTATATTGTCATATTTCAAACATATTGCTACTGACAATGTACTTATATATCAGTCAAAAACATTTATGACTTATCACCGGGTTTGTAACTAGAGTAGCACGACGGGTGCAACTTGTGGAGCAGAAACTGCTCACCCGTCCAGAGCACCTGGGTTCACTCCCGTTTTTTGGTGGACCGCCAATGCACCGCCCTTTATTTTTGATAACCTGTGACACACTGTATTCTACACTACACCACTTCCTGTGTGTGTATTTCTTGACAGAACTGATTTCCTTATACTTAGGTCTTTATTAGTATTATTATTATTATTTCGCCTACTGACAGACCAGATGTGATCATTTTAGTTGAATGGGTTCTATGACGTTATTTATTCGATTTTAAAATTGTTTGACGGTGGAAATTCTTCTACGAAAAGAAGGATTGTGGTCCCTTTTAACACTTTTTCCCTGTCTCATTGTGTACGTTTCTACACGTTCTTGTCGTATGTCATAGAGGTTAGGAGAGGCCAAGTTAACGTTTATTATTGAAAAGATTTTTGGTTTGATTTATTTGATTGCATTGTCAAATCTTATTTACTATCATGTCCATTTACACCAATTTATACTGCAATCGTTCTATTTGAGCAGTCAAAATGCGTTGACAGTATATTTACAAGTGATAAACGGTCACTGGCCGTTTATAACATTTAGAAATCAGTTGGGGCCTCTTGGGGGTAACTAACTTTTTAAATAATTTGAATATTGGTAGTAATATCCATTAATGTCACTAATGATTGCAGTATAAAGACAATAACAGTGCATTGACTTGACATAAAATTCGATATACGTATTCGGCACGAATCTGGGAAAATGCTCGGGAAACTCTCGCATTTTCCCCGATTCTAAGCCTCATCCGTATATCGATTTTATGTCAAGTCAATGCACTGTTATTGTCTATATCACATCTTGAAAAATGTTTTTATCAAATACATGTTGAAATAATATTTACACGAAATGATAAAAGTATATGGTCTGTGTTTATCTTTATAGGAACGCATGGATCTTGGTGAGATTCTGCTGTCGTTGAACTATCTACCTAGCGCTGGACGTTTGAATATAGACATTATCAAAGCCAAACAACTTCTACAAACAGATATGATAGGTGGTTCAGGTAGGTAAAACATAGTATAAACCAGTATTCATTTATCTACTAGTGGTATTTAAGTACTATAGCAAATATGGGAATAAGTTTTCTTGCTCCTGATAATATCATATGAAGTATCTTTTTATTAACAGTTGCGAAACATTATCAATGGCGCCATTTCAGGAGCACTGCAAATTCTAACCAAATCATTGGACTGTTCTAAATAAATTGAACTAAATATATATGGATATACGACATTGGTTAAAGACTTGTGCATTACATGCTATTATCCCAACAGAGTATACAATTCTACTGAAAATTCTTCAACAACAGAAAATAGCCACTTAGAAAAATATGACAATGGTAAATTAAGTATAGGAGAATGTCCGAGTAACTCTCCATTCCTTAAAAATAATGAAGCCGAAGCCCATTGTTTTTAAGGAATGGAGAGATACGAGGACATTCTCCAGCTTAAAATCCACCCATTGTACTTTATTAATTTTATTAATTATTAATCTTGTAACCAAAAAAAAGTCTGTGTATACAAGGATTTATATACATCCTTGGTGTATAGTATCTAAAGTACAAAGAGAACAATAACTCTCCATTCCGTAAAAACAAAGGAGAGTTTTGACAATAGATTTACATAACAGGTGGATTTTAATGGCAAATAATTATGCTAGAGATGTAAACCTTCATGCTGGTCAACATAGCCTTTGTTGAAAGAAACGTTGAAGTGACTATTACTATTATGGAAGTGCTTCCAATGATATTACTTGTAACAAAGTGATATGCTGACAGCAACCAATAAACATTTCCGTCTTATTCCAGTTAGAAGTGATATAGATCTAAACAATAACCAAGCAATTGGAAGTAAAAAAAATTTACTGGTACTATTATAATAAACACGGCATGATTTACGAAATATTTTGGTGACAAGATTTGTGTTTACATTGTATGTCTCAATTAATATTGACAGACCAACACGTGGACAAATATAGAAAAAAGACATATACATTAATAAACGTAAAAAAAAACACAAAATAAAACACAGATATATAAAAATCAACTTTAACAAACACATGGCAAAATAAAGCATGGACTCCATAGGGTGCTCCGGATGGGTATGTTGTTCCTGTCTCTCTGGTTGTTGGTAAAAGTCCATAATGTTGATAATAAGGTAAACGCACCAGAAAGAGACTACGACGGTGTAAACAGTCTATGAGTCATCTGCTAGACAACACTACGTAACGTAATTGACGATGGTCACCTCCGAAAAGTAGAATTGAATATGAACACCTGTTAATGTAAACTGAGATACCAAGTCTCAATCCAGAAAACCCAGATAGAATACACAGGCACTGGAATGTTGTTTCAAATTATAAAAAGTTTTCCATTGGGAGGTAGAATTGATCACAATAATTTGTCAAATAATTTGGATCTAAATCGTTCTTAATTGTCAGTTACCAGGTATAGGTAAATGTTAGATGCGAATTTTAGAGTGTCTCCATTTAATGCAAGTCACAATATCTTACAGTCTCAAATGTTGGTCGTTCAATTAATTTGGGTCTATCGCAGATTGTAGACATAATATGTTTTATTTTCTTTTAGATCCCGTTGTCAAAATAACTTTGGTGCACTTTGAAAAACCAATCAAGACCAAGAAGACATCTTGTAAGAAAAATACAATTGATCCAATATTTAATGAGTCTGTCAGTTTCAACGTGACGTCACAACAACTTGAAAATACAACAATTGTTATAACTGTCTGGGACCACAATTCCAAAACAAAAGACGATTTTGTTGGTAGAATTACCTTAGGAAAATATGGTACAGGTCCTCATGAGTATACACATTGGAAGCGGATGTTAGGTTCTCAGAGATCCCCTGTTGCGCAATGGCATTCGCTACGCACGCGACAGGAATGTGATCAGGTGTCTCCTGCATCCATTGCTGTCTCGTGATATAGTCGTTGACAATCATTTAAAGAATCCTTTCTATATACCATTTTTTAAATAATATCCTAATCATATCATGTTCGTTCTGCCAACTGAAGTTAGCCATTTTTGTGAATGCGAATATTGTGCAGACTATAAGTAGCTGTTGACAATGATGAATTTTCAAATGATATTTCAGAGCCGAATGGATTATAGCGTGGGCATATGAACCACTGTCAATACATATAAATGCTGAATTCAGAGTTTATTTTTGTGACTTTATTTAGCTGTATTAATGAAATGAAAAAAAAATATTTTTATTGTTGTTAGAAAACTTGCCAAGTTGTGATTGGAGGAGAATTTATGGAATAAACTTATGTTGATTGTTTTATTATGTTATTTTAAAATGGCGGTATATTGGCACTAATGTCATGGTAACAACATCAAATAGTGCACATAAGTTGATGTTTTTCATCTCGCGCACACAACAACAAAATATTGATCTTGGTCCATAGTAAAATGGCGGAAGGTGAAAAATAAATTCCTAATTAATGTCATTTGATAAAACTAAAGGTAATCTCGCTGAGGCACAGATTGCTTTGGTCGATTTTTGCCATCCTTTTTAGGCTCTTTAACTTGTTCTCAAAGAATTTTAAATTATTAGGCTTTCCAGTATTTTGACTTTAATCGTATCTGATGATGTTGATTCCAGAAATTCGTCATGTGCAATTAATTGGATATTTACGTTTTTCCCCTCATAGAAAAAAAATTAATATGCAAGAAGAGTTTGAAGATACCAAAGGGGTAATCAGAATCAGTATATCGAAGAAGAACATACAACACAATGGCCAAAAGAAAAAGTACAAAAGGACAAACAACGATCTACAAAACAAAATAAGTTATTCGTCTCTACAGTATTGGTAAAAACACACACTTTATCTTTTGTGATAATATGGAACTAATGATATTTGATTAGTTTAATATACGAATATCTCTATACAGGAAAATGTTTTTCATCAATCCCATCAGACAATGTGAATATCCAGTTTCTGGACTTGAACAACAATATAATAACCGAAGTAGAAAATCATTAATTAATTTATTATTCTTTTGACTATTTAATATAATTTCTCAATTCCATTACAAACTTCAATGCTATAATGCAGAATATAAAAAAAAAATATCCTTTAGTCTGCTATTTTGAGCTCCAATCTGTATAAGATACAAAACAAAAATTGTAAATAAGCATACAATTATTAAGATGTGGGACTGGTATTCCATCAACCGATTTAATCCCGTCACACAATTGTGCCTGTTCCAAATGAAGACCTGGATTTCACACAACCTTCAAAAAAGCTCATCAAAATTGAAATATTAGGATTTTATTAAATTGTTCACTACAGCCAAAACTTGTAGTCAATATATTGTAGAACCGAATGATTATCCCTCGTTATACCAAATTAAACCGGGATATATTAAGCTGATCGCGAGCAGTCAAAATGTTTATTACATGGTATCCATGGAAACAACTTATAAAATTTCAATATTCCGAGGTTCGATTGTAATTTATATGCAAACAAAAACTTAATTGTTTGGTAATAAAGAACAAATGTGTTAACATATCAAATATCTTAGCTTCAGCTCCATGTACATATTATATCATCTATAGACAGAATGCATGGCCTTTCTTGGTCGTGATCGTATGGCAGTTGGATTTACAACTACATGTGTAATCAGTGCCTATCACCACTAAAGTTGTGAGTTCGAATCACGCTCGTGGCGAGGTGTAATCGATACAATATTATGTGATGTTTGTCAGTGACTTGCAGTAGGTCTGTGGTTTTCTCTGTGTACTCCGGTTTCCTCCCCAAATAAAACTGACCACCATGATATAGCTGAAAAATTGTTGAAAGTGGCGCTAAACACCATAATCATAAACAATAACCAGAATGCATAACAAGGAAGTGAGGTCAGTTCACCCACATAATTGTGCTACAAAACTCAATCCAGTAAAAATTCTGAGTATGTGTCATCTTCTTAAACTGTATTTACTAAAAACGTATACCTGCAACATAAAGAGAAATGTAAATTAAGTACGATTATAGTAAGTAAGTCAGTACATGTAGTCTAATTTTAGATTATAGTCAGTAGGTCAGTACATGTAGTCTAGTGACAACCGGAACCTGTTAACTGTAATGGAAGCGGGAGGTTTGGCGCCGTAAAATCTTATTCAACCCACCATTTCTTTGGAGATGCCTGTACCAAGTCAGGGCCATTGCGGTTTTCCCAGTTTTCTGGTTGTTGACTGATTTTGTCTGTTTGTTGATTTATGAGATTTGCCTTTCCCTTTGGAAGATTGCTCGGTGTTCGGTAATTTTGTTATTACCCTTATTATGTAAATGAACAGACAGACTATCAAACATTACACTTCGACACAAACTTGTCGGTATTTTGTGACACGTCGATAGCCATCTCTTTAGTACTCTCCCCGAATAACAGCGGCAGTCGCAATATAATTAAAATGTGCTTAAAAATCGATAATTAAACTTAATTTTCAATGTTTATTTTTCACATTAACGTAAATTCAGACGATGGGAACACAATGATGAAGTTCACTTCTGATTATTCCATGCCTGTCTGTTGTAATAGGGTTATCGTGTTTATCACCTCTTTCAACAATATTTCAATTTTATCGTGGCGGTCAGTTTTATTGGAATACCGGTGTCATAGAGTAAACCTTCCTCCATAGTAGATTAACCCCACGGAACATTTACTATATATTATTCATTCCGCATAGTAAACCTTCCTACCTAACCGATTAGCAACAAGACACTATAGATTTGTGATTTTTTACCTTTTAATCATAACCGGATATAATTAATGGTATATAACAATTAAAATTAACACGATTAAGGTGCTAAATTCCGAATCAATAGTAAAGATCCGGATTAAGGGGGGACATTTACTATATAGCAAAATATCCGGGGGGATGATCGGCTATGGATGGGGGAATGTTTGCTATATAGTAAATTTTCCCCCGGGGGAATATTTACTACATACTGTCGGTGCTCAAAAGTTTTTCCTCACAATGGCGACCGAATTTTTCTTCCGTGATTGTTTGGCGCCGGTAAAATCGAATTTTCTCAATATTGCGGAAACGTATCCGGATAAAATTTTCAGGGTACTTAGATTGTACTTTTACCGGTAAAATTGTTAATAAAATATAAGAGTTGTCTCTCTTTTGTGTACATTTGTCGTCTGCAACCAAAGATGTCCAGCCATGGAAAAAATTTGAGTACCGAGATAAAACAAACCATTGTGCGACTTAAGAATGAAGGCCACAGTAGGAGAAAAATAGGGAAATTGTTGGATATTGACCCATCGACCATCAATTTTCTGAAGCGCTATAACGAACGGGGTGATGTTGAAAATAAACATCGGTGCTGGAGACCACGAAAGTGCAATGGCCGAACTGACGGGCAGCTTTTACGGGTAGTGAAACCCAACCGCAGGAAGACTTTGCAGGACACTACTGCTACTTTAAATGAGGGAACCCCAGATAAAATAAGTCATTCTATTGTCAGATGTTTATCGTTCTTCCGGTATAAAAGAAGGATTGTAAAAAAGAAAAATAATTGTTTCAAATGTGAATCGTTTCAAACAAAGGGCATGGAGCAGGTCAAATCTACACTGCACGTACGGTTGAATATTTTTGGAAGAAGGTATTTTTTTCTGATGAGACTCAAATTGTGTTGGGGAAAGGTAGTAAGGTACATGTATGGCGAAAAGAATGTGAACAGTGGGCTCCATACTGTCTTGGTGAAGGACGAGATCGGCAACCCAGGGTGGTAGCAACTTGCCAAGTGTGATGTTTTGGGGTTGTATAACTCATGAAGGTGTTGGGACTTTTGTACCAGTTGACGGGACAATAAACTCAGAAAAATATATACAAATCTTGGAGGATAACTTGTGGCCTGTCGCTGCAAAACATTTTCCACAAAACCCTTGGATTTTTCAAGATGATAATGCTACCCCCCACCGTTCCAGACTTACCACTCAGTGGAAGCAGGAAAATAATTTATCGGTAATGACATGGCCAGCACAGAGCCCCGATATTAACATTATTGAAAATTTGTGGAGATACTTAAAAATCAGACTACAAAGACGTGCGCATCTCATACGTGATCAAAGAAGGACCTCATTATTGACACTGCCACTTCAATCTGGACATCCATATCTCCAACCTTTATAAAATCGTTATATTCGTGTATTCTTAAACGAATTCGGAATGTGTTGAGAGTGAATGGTGCTATAACAAAATATTAAGGTAAGAAAGTTCATGTCATTTTTATTGTTCAAAATTACATTTGAATTTGTTGAGTTCTGAAATTGTGAAATCGCAGCAGCCATTTTGAGGGAAAACTTTTGAGCACTGACTGTAGTAAAGTATCTGGGGGAAGGTTTACTATATAGCAAATATTCCGAGGGGGAATGTTTACTATATAGTAAATATTGCGGGGGAAGGTTTGCTATGCGGAAGGTTTACTATACGACACCGGAATACCAGGAGAAAACCACCGACCTGCCACAAGGCACTGACAAACTTTCTCACAATGTTGTATCGAGTACACCTCGCCATATGCGGGATTCGAACTCACAATTTCAGTGGCGATAGGTACAGATTGCATAGTTAGTTGTAATTTCAACTACCATACGATCACGACGGCCCCGTCTGTTGCTATAAATACCATACATAAGCGACATGCCTTTCCTCTGACTATTCTGATTGGTTGCATTAGTATTTTACCTTTTCGTGTATAATATTGTGAAAGCATCGTCGAAAAACATGCGACTATTCGCTGAACATTCTAGAAGTATATTTGTTATTAATGTAGAAAACGGTGACGGACTAAATTCACTAAACGGCTTCTCTTTCTAAGGTAACATGAATATTTGAACGGAAACAGCTTGGAAAATGTATCGAAAAGAAGAATCAAAATGAATCAACACAGGCCACCAGTTTTTCCATATAAGGTGGAAGATTAAGACTTAAATACAAAAAACCCTTTCCGTGCCCTTTTATATTTTGATTTTTGTTTGCAGTGTTCTTCCAATTTTTTCAGTATGATTGTAAAATACAATGATTTTCTTACAAATATCAATACATCGAATTATATTCCGTCTTAATATTGTTGTTTTTGTAAAGAAAATGACGTAAACGTACTTCACGGTTTTTTAATATTTATTACACTATACACATCTCACTCACGTCTTCATTCATAACTACGTCATCAGTATCCATGGAGACGACACACAGCGGTAATAGCACTATTTCCAATTGACGCAGATCGTAAATCATTTATTTCTTATCTGTACAACGTTAACACCAACTTGTCACTGTATAGAAAGCACAGACGAAAATATCTCAATATTACAGACACAATAACTGTCAGTATTTGTTAATAAAACATATTGAATCTATTGTACTTATCAATAATGCATACGTATATATAGAATAGTGTGTTATAAACAAGGAATGTATCTTTATTGCGCTATAATGGCAGAAAACCATTAACCAACTCTTGGATTTATGACCTGACCATGTGACATGGAACAGTCAAACAATATTCACAAAAAGTATTAGGTCAGTCATTGTCCGTAATGTTGTGGTACATAGAGCAATATTTATTACCAACCAGTATTATTATAAACCTACATTTCAGTGGATCTGGTTTAAAAAAATACCATTGTTTGATCACAGACAACATGACGCTGATATGACGTTAACTATGCCTGTCGAGACAACGTGACATGCACCATTTTGTATCCGGTCCAGAATTGATGTCGAGCAATTACCATGTGACATAAAAGTGTAAAAACACATTTATTATGAACCGAAAGTGAATGCGCGTGGGTATTTACATTATACCAATTGATGAACAGACAAAAGTTACATCCGCCATTTTGTACATTCTATTCATCTAGCTTTTTAAGAGGGTTAAGTACAATGCATTTTTACATCTTCAACAAATGAAAAGCAATATTCCCCTTCATCCTTATTAAAGTTGAAAAGGTCAATGTTAAGGCTTACCTGCTGCTGTATTGGTTTCTGAACAACATTACTGTGTTACCGCCTACATTACTAATGGATGTTCAGATGACGTCTAACAATACGTGTGATGTTATACGATATGTTGTGCTCACGCCACTGCGGCTTGATTAACCTAATTTCTTCTTTGAAGTTTTTTTTTATTACAGTATTGTCAGTATTAATATCGAACAATTCCCGGGTGATTAAATAGAAAACGCTTACAGGGGCGGTTCCAGGATTTTAAGCTAGGGGGGCGCACTTTAAAAAAATCGCGCCGAACGGAGGGAGGTGCGAAAATTTGGGGGGTATTTCGTGTTAAAAATCACGATTTTACACCAAAAAAAATCATATTATTCCAATTTTAGGGGGGTCGCGCGCCGGGTGCGCCCCCCCCCCCCTTGAATACCCCCCAGACTTATATAAAATTTCGTGAGCACGACGCGTTTCTGGAATAACCTTCATCGGGTACGCTCAAAATCGAAAGACCGCCACGATATAACAAATATTGTTGAAAGTGGCGTTAAACACCATAAACCTAATCTAACCTCATAATCGAAACATTAGAGAGTCAAATAATACATAACTCATACATATTCAATTGCTTACACAGTTCATTAATTGTATTCATGTTTAGTTAATGAAATATGAAAGTGCATATACAATGTATTTAGCATATACTATTACGCAACCACCTGTATTAATCAACAGAAAACGAAGAAGCGTGGGTATATATTGTATAACAATTATAACCACATCTGTCATTTTGTACATCCCATCCATTTAACTTTTAACAGTGATAAGTACAATGCATTTTACTTCTTTAAGTGGAAAATAAGGGTAATAACAAAATTACCGAACACAGAGCAATCTTCCAAAGGGAAAGTCAAAACTCATAAATCAATAAACAGACAAAATCAGTCAACAACCGGGAAACTGGGAAACCGCAATGGCCCTGACTTGGTAAAGACATTTCTAAAGAAATGGTGGATTGAATCAGATTTTACGGCGCCAACCTCTCGCTTCCATTATGGTTCAAAGGTTCCGGTTGTAACTATAACAGCATTTATAACAATACTGGAACAAAATAGGTAAAATAGTAGTCAAACAGTACTAAATTCAGTTAGGAAGGTATCTAATATATCTCGTGAACCATCACGATCAATATCTACGAGTCCTTTGAAGTATTTTAATTTCGACAGTAAATGACAAAAACATTTTTACGTCACACATTCACAGAAAATATTTTTGACATTGTAACCACGAATACCAAATCCTTGTATCTGCAGAGACATAATATATTCCGACAAGATCTTGATATCCGAATATAAACTTTTTGAGAGATCGAATAAGGCGAATCTTTTTATAGCCCTGGTCCAGTAGCCTGTTTTTCAGACAAAGATGACGCTTCAAGAAATCAGAATAATTGCTACTGGCTCTTGCATAACGAATCAATTGCGAGATGTAAACACCATATGCAGGAGAAGCTGGTATATTGCTGCACATATTAGAAAAATTTATGATTTTAAAATTGAAGTCGTCTCGTTTATCATAAATTTTAGTACTGAGTTGACCACTGTCGTCAAATTCGTGGTCGAAGTTGTATCTGTGGTCTCTTTAATTTCCAGCTCTGGAGGATATATCAATGGAAGAAATTCTGCAAATCTAGAATTATTGATAGATAAAAGTCATCAATATACCTGTATGTGAAATTAAAGGCTCTAGCTTCATGAATCTTCTTATCTTTAACAAGTTTTTGAAGAAACTCCGACTCATATGAGTATAAAAATAAATCGGCTAGAAGAGGGGCACAATTCGTACCCATTGATATGCCGACGACCTGCTGAAACAGTGTCCCTCCAAAGAAGACAAATATGTTATCGATGAGGAATTCCAGCATACTGATTACTTGTTCCTCGGAGTAGCATGTTTTACCTCTTTAAGTGGAAAGCAATGTTACCCTTTAACATATAAAAATATCAGATACACGTTGACCGGTCGGGCATATCACATTTTGTGCCTGTCCCATGCTGGACCTAGAGTTCAGTTGCGTGTAACGTCGTCTTTGTTTTCAGTGTTGTGTATCGAGAGGCGATTATTTGTTTTGCTGATATTGGTTGAATTGTTGAGGCTTAATATATGCTTTTTTATAGAAAGGTGGCATTGACTTGGACTGTTAACAGATTTACTAGACACACAAACAAAGTAGGGATTTATATCCCAACAAAGCACTATTACACGACGTGTTAAACCTTATAAATTCTGCAACAATGCAGGTATATTCTCCAGTATCGTAGAGTAGATACATATTTAATTAAGATGCTTAATAATAATTTAAAGCAATTGGTTCTAATACGATGAATCTAAATATGGATGGGTTTTTTGTTGTTGGAGAGAAAATCAGAAGCACTTAATATTATTTTTGTAAGTACAGAAGGTGAACTTTTAGAGGAAAATAATTATCTGTAAATGCCGTCAATATTCCAGTGGCTGTATCTTCTTCTCCTTACCATGCCTACATATTGTATTTAATTTTGACAATACCATCGAAATTTAAAATCGGAATTATTGAACATGGCCACAGTTGAAATGGATGTTTGTCAATATGTATTGCCTTGATTACAGAATGTTCAGTTTAGCACATTTACATGCTACCTTTATATTTGTCTACTGATTATGAGTTATTTTCTAACCAATCTGAGCGGTAACATTTGTGTAATGGTTAGCGTGCTCGATTCTAGTGCAGTAGATCATGAGTTCAAGCCTCGGTCGGGTCAAACCAAAGACCATGATATTGGTATTTGCTGTATCTCAGTTAAGGAAGAGGCATTCAAGTTGAAGAGCAACAACTTGTTGGCCCGGAATTAGAATAATGTGTCTGAGTGAAGCGACATGTATACCGACGGATTGTTGTTTCAGTGAGCTAGCACTATAAAAATCCAACTACGGGTATTGGTACAATGAGGTCATCATGATAATCTCATCGAATGTAACTTGCCCTCGTCATGATATGACTGAAAAAATGCTCATTTGGCGTAAAACAACAATCACTCTCTCGAACCAATTTATGATTTTTTTTAAATTCCATTCGTTGTCTATTATTTCTGAATGAACAACGTGAAGTAATAGATTTAGATTTCATTCAATACAACACTGTCGCCATTGAAGAATAAAAAAAAATCTTAGAATGCTAAGTTATAATCAGAAAATGTGTGTATTATGTTATTCCATACATCTTGGCAGCTTTCAAAATTCTATAGCTAAAGGCAAGAAAATATCGATTCTTATTTGACAGTTGTGTCATCACGTATTTCAACATAATCAATTAGCTTTGAAATAGGAGACTGAATGCAAGATTCAGTGACTTAAAAAATGAACAAATTCATTAAATAAACAGACAACTAATAATATAATTATTATAAAAAAAATACTTTAGTCAGTATTCGATTCGGAGAATATGTTTTCAAGTGTATAGTATTTTGTTTTTAATCATTGGCTTTCGATTGTCAACTCAGCAATGTTTCAGCCATATCATGGCGAGAACAAGTTACTTTTTAATGAAATGTTGATGAGGTCCACTTTGTACTAGACCAACATGCTTAGTTGGATTTTTATATCGCTAGCTCACTGAAACAACAGTCCATGTCTCCCTACTCAGACACATTATCCTGATTCCGAGCCAACCTACTCAGACACATTATCCTGATTCCGAGCCAACCTACTCAGACACATTATCCTGATTCCGAGCCAACCAGTCTTTGCTCTTCCTTCTTACTACTGTATGGAGAAAAACAACGAATACCAATTTTATAGTCTTTAATTCGACCCGATCGGGGGACTTTTGATTAAAACAAGGGCACGATGAAATTGCGTCATTAAGTTACAACATTTAAGTAAATAATGCAAAAACAATTATCAGCAAATTAAACGCTTGCTGTCTCAAACATTTATACTGTTATCAAAGAGTAGAATATAATGCTGTCTATAAAATTATATGTTTTCATTTAGTAGTGTAATTGATTATACCTACATGACCATGCCTGAACCCAAGTAAGTATATATAGAACTGAGCTGGATTGTAATTGACTCCTGGTGAAAGGTGTAATATTTCTTGTCAAAGACATTGCTTCTTTTGTGTCGGCTTAATATGTTTGTTTCATGAACTTATTTTATAAAGCTATGTACATCAATAATATCGGGAGAAACTGTAGATATCATATAGATATTAATTAAATACGGAGGACATGATGTTCATTTTGTTTTTATTAAAAGGTGAGAAAGCAATGACGTCAAAGGTTTATAAGTACATTTATCTAACATTATGTACGTTTTCCTTTGAAATTAACGAAAGTAGCCTGTCTGATACAAGGTGTCTGATAGAAGATGTTGTATCACCACACACTGTGGTGATAAAAGAATGGCGCGACGTTGCACGAGACGTTCTCTGCCGAACTCCTTTGTCATGACGTCATATCATTGGAATCCGGCGAAAAACACATCAATGTAGGCAACGTAAAGACATAGTATCAATATTTCCGGCAACTGTAAGGTCCACATTTCTTTTTTAAAAGCGTTGTCGGATTGTACAGTGACACTGAAAGTGATAGAACAGTAATTCGACATTGGTGAAAGAACGGCAACAAATAACGTGATGTCATTCACAAAATGTAGTCTTCCTGCGAGTATTTAAAAAAAAACGTTGTAAATATTAATTCGACCCTTGTTATTTGTTTAAAATTTGTTTTAATACGGTTGTTTCGAATCATGTCAATTCCGACCATGTTCCGTCTTTTTCGTGTCTTGACGTCTGAACAAATCGGCAGGCGACTTCCGGTGTTTACGCTATTACTGTGACAACGTCAGCATATCATAGTCGTAGATGCGGTAGATTATAAGTAATTGTAATATGGAGACGCCAAGGAAACCGCTGAATAAATACTGGTGTTCGGTACCCCACTATCTGTCTTATATAAGAAATATATACATAAAGGCAGATCGTTTTCCTTTGATGATGCTGACAGCCGCAAATAAAGAAAGAAAACAAATTTAATTTTAAAGAAGTATTTGCCTCTGCGTTGAAGTCTTTGATACAAATAAAATAATTTAATTGATATCTGTCTTTTACAGAAAATGTTAAGATTTTTTTACCTTGAGGATCGAACGTTAAAACGGCACATATCGATTGGAGTTTTTGTTGTGTACATTGACACCGGAAGTTCAGTGCCAGCAGTTCCATCGAAATCACGTGATCTGGCGGACGAAAATAACAAAATTTTGACGGAATGGAAATGATTCGAAACAACCGTCTTGAAATGTTAGATAAACTTATTACATAAATAGTGTGTTGGTACAAGACTATGTATCAGTTCTTGCCTGTTGCGTGAACTAACCGCATCACACAACAGGCTCGACCTGATACATAGTCTTGTACCACTACACTATATATGTAATGGGTATGTACATATAATCAGGGAATGGTTCGAACGATTTTCAACGGGTGGAAATATTCTTAAGACAAAGACATGCTAGCAAATTCTGGACAACACAAAGGCATAGAAGTAAATATAAAACAAGTAAACAAATAGACAGGCTGCGTTGTATGCTCTTGTAAGCTGATATGAATTTATTAATGCAACTAACTACATGTAACTACGTCACAGTAATATATCGGCTAACTATACCTAGGTCTGGGAATGGTTTAATCCCAACGCATATTGATATGTCTGTCCCGTTTATATTTCTCATAACCTTGGTCGAGTCATTTGTAGGACAAACAAGCTCTAGAATCGGAATACAAACACTCGCTCAGAATAGAGGGAAATAGGAGAGTTGACACCCCCGAACATATATATTGTCATCACATATATCATAAATCAACGGCTTTGAACGCAAATGGCATGCCTTGTCTATAAATTGGAATATCAGGCGGAAATATATATAACTATCAGTTCTATCTTTGATTTCGAGATTTCTTGTATATATTACGGGTATGTGGTCTCTAAATCTTGGATTGTTACAATGACAAAAACATATATTTATCGACACGTGGCATTAACTCGACAGTGTCCTATTTTTGTGTATTGAGAAGTATTCGGATAAACATAATGTGCTAAAACATATATATTTTTTTTTAAATAGTTGATCGTTTTTCATAACAAACTAATGTGTGCCTTATGTACTTTTATCCTCGGTTTTGTGTATTTTTACAAATGGTTTTTAGATTAGATTGTGACATGATGTTTATATAACATATTGAAATGATTGATATCGTCAATTTGATGAAAAATTAAAAAAAAATTAAATCATGTTCATAGTGATCAATTACACTGTTATTCTGCAGTTAATTATAATATAATGGATTAATCTATATAAAGATTAGTCGGTATATTGTTATTTGTGTTTACAGAGGGCGTGGTTGGGGATAATAGCATTTGTGGTTATAGAAGGCGTGGTGGCAGATGGTTAAGGCGATTTATCATATATAATGAGTACTGTCTATTTAAAATTAAGTATTGGTCCACATCTCTAAAGCACCGCGAAGTGAGATACACAATGTCTACCTTGTCTGTAAATAGCCTGCACCACTAGCAGTTGCCGTTGACATGATGTAGCTGAAAAATACTGACAATGGTGTAAAACAAACAATCAGCCAATCACTATTGACTTAGAGCTGTGTTTCTGACCTACAATGAAATCGCATTTACAAGACAAAACTGTATGTTGTTGGTTGTTATATGATTCCCATATTTGCATACCGTAAAATAACCTAATATTTTGTTGGTATTTCAGTTATATTAGGGTTTGGGTTATGGTGTTTAACGCCACTTTCAGTAATGTTTCAGTTGTATTGTGACGGTCAGTTTTATTAATGGAAGAAACCGCAGTAACTGGAGAAGACCACCGATCTCCCGCAAGTAACTGATAAACTTGGTTACATAATGTTATATTTTGAGTGCAATGTTTAATGCGTATTTCACGCGTAAGAATATCGTCACTTCATAGAATATTTAGATAAACCACGTTAATGGGGAAAAATGAACAAATATTGTAGGATTCCTTTGAAATTGGTGAAGTTTTGTTGGTATTCGTAATGTAATTTTGCTGTAATACTGATTTTTCAGACAAAAGACAGCTGCTCTCTCTACTAGTTTTTGTTGTGAGTTTTTTTTTACGATATTTTATTATTTCATTTTTTTTTTCAATTTTAAGAAGTGTTAATTTGATTTTTTGTATCATGATATTCTTGTGTGTATACCGTACCTTCTACGTGTAATTGGTAGTTTAGATGACAGGTAGACTATCGATTACATATAATGTTTCTTCCTTTGTGGCTGAAACATGCATGACTTAGTGATTGTCGTCATTATTCTTTCAAATTCTTTTTTTGAGTTACTCCCCCTTTTCCATAGGCCATCCACAATTTAAATCGCTATGTCAGTATTATAACGTCGTTTCTACCACAATTTCTCATTATATTGTAATATCACTGTTCAAGTATTTTCCTCTCAAAGTCCTTGTTACTATGGACTGGTACACTCTGCTACTGGTTTGTTGTAGGATTAACGTTAGAGAAACCCGAATGGACAATGCAGAGTCACGACCAACATTGGATACAAAACACAAGACGAACAAAAAGCATAATACAGAAAACTTAAAAGAGGAGCTACACGGACACCACCAACAAATCCTGGGGTGAAACCAGGTGCTCCCAAAGGGTACACAGCTTCTGTTTCTTGTAAGACAACCGCCGTATTACTCATTTTCAAGTCCAGTAAAAGTCTTGTCAATGACAAAAGAACGAAAATAATCGACGTAAAAGGGAAACGATCCAATGTCATAACGATCAACCAGTTCGTTGACAACAGTATAATTTGTGTATCGATGACTTCAACCTTGGAGCAATATAGCCTTGTTAGAGTAGCCCTTGCGTCAGCAGATGAGCTATGTACAGACAATCAATGTACTGGACATAAGCGCATGCGTGGACCAGGAAAGACGTGAAAATTTTAGAGAGGTTTTCAAACCCACCTTTCACTAAATTCCAGACCTTTATGTACCTTTAGAAGCATAAATTATTGAAATATAACCATAAAACTAGGATTATAAGATAAAACTATGATTTAAATCCAAAAATTCAAGAAATTGCCATTCAACTGAAAAGTTGACTAGCACTCACAACACACACACACAAATCTATTCATCCAACTTCCGGTCAAAACAAACATTTTCGCAAACACCGCGGAACTATCCTGTTAAATGCTTTGTCCTTCCCATACTAACCTGGCTACCTAAGTGTGACATCCTGTGCCCATGAGTCGCCCAGGGGACGAAGATTAACACCTGAGAAACTAACAAACTCTTCAGTGTGAGTGAGCCACATTCTAGTTTCGAGCACTGCACAGAAATCATCAAGTAAGTGTGTATTATTTACGATTGCTAAGTCATGTTCACCTTAACTATAGTGTTATATCCATTACTTGTAACACCTGGAAACACCTTATGTACACCTATATATCCGTGTACAAATCCCAACGACAAGAGAGTAAACAACACACTCCTTATAGTACCAACAGAGCATTATCCTATCATTGATGTACTGTCGACCCAACACATGTCCCATGCAAACTTGTATGGAATACAAATCATAAACATCCTGAAAACCAAATCAGTAAAACCAGTTCATAAATATCTATTCTTACTACTCATAACAAATTCGCATGATACTGAAACCAATCTTGGACCAAAAACACCCAGATGGCCATGTGGGACTTGCACAAAAGCAGTAACATGGAAGCAAAAGGCAGTCTGCTGTGATACATGTGATACCTGGTATCACACAGACTGTCAAGGCATACCTAAACACCTGTATGGTATAATGAACAAAAGTAACATCAGCTGGCACTGTATTCAATGTGGAATGCCTAACTTTTCTACAAGTTTCTTTACCACATCTACCATAGAAACATCAAACATATATGATAGCCTCAATCAAACAAGCTTCAATAGTATAGGAAGCCCAGGTGCCCCAACAGCTTCATCTTCGCCAATCGCAAAGCAAACTAATCCTTCAAGTAAAAAGCCGAAACTAACAACAAATAAAAATAAGAAAATTCTAAAAATTCTTAACCTAAACTTCCAATCAATTAAAAACAAAAACCAAGATCTCCTTGAAATAATTGACACAGTAAAGCCAGATATTTTAATTGGCACTGAAACTTGGCTTGACCCAAGCATATCATCTTATGAATATTTCCCACCCGATCTTTACAATGTCTTCAGACATGATAGACCACCCAACATTAACAACCAAAGTCATGGAGGAGTACTCATAGCAGTAAACAAAGACTTCATTAGTTCAGAAATACAAACACTTCAAACCGATTGTGAAATTGTGTGGGCAGAAATAAACGTTGCAGGCTCACGAAACATCAAAATAGCCTCATTCTACAGACCACCCTCTGACAACGGTATTGCACTTGAACAATTACAAACATCACTGAACCGTCTGAATAACCAATCAAATTCTACAGTAATTATAGGTGGAGATTTCAACCTAGGCAATATTGATTGGTCAAATACTTGTGTAATCCCAGGGAAACCTGACCAACATCCACACCAAATGCTAATTGACATAACATGCGATTCAAACTTACACCAAGTAGTTAACACTCCCACCAGAAATGATCGTATACTTGACTTGTTATTTCTTAACAATCCAACCAATATCAACAAAATATGTACACTCCCTCCAATTGGCCTAAGTGACCATGATATTGTCTTTGCCGATGTCGATATCTGGCTAAGAAGGGTCAGAGAAACGCCCAGAAAAATTCTAAAATATAAAAACGCAAACTGGGAAAATATTAAAAATGACTTAGAAAAAATATACTC
>MJUT01040593.1:827060-845219 GCA_002080005.1 Gigantidas platifrons | reverse complement strand
AAAAGAAGAAGCCTTCAAACAAAGTATTTTTATTATTATTAGAAACTTCAAGATTAGAAATATGACACAAGTCTATATGTTTACGTGATTTCTTCTATAAAACGTTAACTTACATCTCCCTCGACATTTGTTACAGTGTTGTATGTATAGAATGTTTGTCATAATATATCACGACCATGTATACAGTCAACTAAACATGTTCTGTGGTATAAAAGGAATTACATGACATATTTTCAGGCCGTTGTTTCACATGTACACCATTATTGGTTAAATATTAACCGTCCATTGTTTTCTTGGCGGTTTGCGTTTACCAATCAAAACAAATATGGCTACTATTTTGCAGTCAACGGACTTAATTCGATGCGTGTCGTTAAAAGAACAACTGTTTTTTTATATGAACACCTGAACAGTTTATATTTTTGATTTGATTTCATTTGATATATTGAAGAACATAAATGAGAAGGAGATTTTTGATCGTCAGTAGTAGCAGGGAACCCTTACTTGTTTTTGGCAACAACGTATCCATAAGTAAATGTGTGTGCTAAAACTTGGTTAATACGGTTGTGGTACAATTCTAATTTTGCAAATCAATAAAATTATCACAAATTCTTGCAAAAACAAAAACAACACCGTGCGGAATAAACTAAACTCTTTAATTATTTAAATTATTTTTACTGTCATTTTAACAGTTATATTCAAAGGTAACTGTACATAAAACATAGTGAGCCTCAATTGCAGCGTTCTGGACATCCAATAGAAATGAGGCAACTCGGTAATAATATGTCAATAATATATATAACAGCGCATAAAATATCAGAATATACAGTTTCATGATCCAAATTTGGAGGTACAATGTACAAAATGTAATTAAAAGTAGAATATTTTATAAGATTGTTAGAATTTTGGTCTAAAGAACTCAACTTATTGATTTCATGTATACGTGTAGGTTAGATAGATTGTCCTATCAGTTCGTACTGCCAATTTAGCTAAGGGAAAGTTTGTTTACAAGCAATTGGATAACAAACTTTATATGGTGTAGATGTTTCCTGTCGCAAGTGGAACTAAAAACATAATAGAACATGTAACATGCATAGCAGTAAACACATAAAAGAACAGAATGTCTAATACTATTCCGGTTGTTCTCCAATCAATTTTCTCCATTGGACGAAGAGTGACGGTTTCGATGGGATTTACAACTTCCGTTTGAATAGGCTGGAGAGCATCAAGGTCTGGTTTCACCTTTTTTGGACAACACCAACGCCATGTGATGGTAGCAATAAAACAGCGCACGACAACGGGAACAGACGATTCCGGATCTTTATTGTATATCCGCATCAGGAAGATGTTTATAATCACAGCAAATGAACTGAGGTATACCATACTTGTAAGGTAGTACGAAATGAATGGCATTGGACTTGATGTTTTCGGGATAGTCCTTTGTACCATGTCCATATAAAAAGCGTACGCAAGAAATATAGTCATAATGTAAGACATGCGTTCTCCACAATCAACAGGTACTAAAGTAACAAACGCGGTCAGCATGCTTAATAGAACAACCGGCGCTATCATACTAATGAAGAACCACAGATATTTACGCTTCAGTGTAAATTTGTATTTTATAAAGGAGTTACCATCAGTAGAATAATTTGATGCTGCTCCGGCTACAAACGTCCATTCCTCATTCACCTCGTATCGTGCTGTATTAAGTACCTCCTCATCTGTATAGAGATACACTTCTGAAGAATTGTATCCCCAATTTGTGAAAATAATCTCACATTCTTGCTGATCAAACGGAAAGTATTTAACATCTATAGCACATGGTATATCAGTAATGAGTGTCGTAACCCACTCTACCGATGATGAATCGAAAAAAGGTACAGGCAATACACGCACTTTGTGAGTTGGGTCGCTAATCATTTTAAATTCCTTGACAGAGTTATAAACTGTTATTGGTGGTAGCCAATTATAGTCTTCCGGGAGAAACATTTCTGCTACGGAACTATGTTCGGATCCCAGCATATATTCACCGATGTTTTCATCGTACCACGATAAAGAGATCTTACCCGTCAGCGACATAATACCGGTCTCCATTACGAAACCTGTAAGATGTTTTATTTGAAAACTGAGTTTAACTCCAACAGTACAGTATTCGAAATGACATGGGAATATTCTGCGGTCGTATGGATCTCCAGTCGCATAATATGTCAGCTGCAATAAGTTTTTAAGTTCTGATAACTCCTTTGATATCGCAATTCCACATCCGTAAACAATGATTAAAAAGAAAAGTATCTTTGCCTTCATTTTGTATTTTTCAAGTTGAAAACTTTAGCAATCGTAATGTATGGTGGGCACTCAATTTACATTCTTTGTTTTAATGTATTTGGAAACTGTCATGTGGAACAGTTGTGGCATTGAATTCCAATTTATGACAACTATTGGAAAGTTATAAATAATGTGACTTAAAAATCACCTGATCGATACAAGATATCACCATTCTCTATATTTAGCCTTTTTTAATTCGTGCGATTCAACGTGTTTGTCAAAAAAGCACTATCTTTGTTTAGCCTTTTCTCATTTTCGTGTTATGTATAGCTTTTTGAACTCGTGCGATCGATTCAACGTGTGGGTAAAAATCTCCAATGGCGTGTTATGACGTCATTCGTAAGTAATATGGCCTTTTGTTTTTAACAAAAAGTGGACAAAAGGAACACCTGTTAGATTATGACATTTACAGATAATATAAGTTTTATTATTAACCATTATGAAATGCTTATACATGTAGTAAGAAAAGTATGAAGATATCAAAGAGATAATCAGAAGCCGTAAATAGAATGCCAGACATTACAATAGTCAAAAACAAAACGGACAAACACAATGATCTACAAAACACCACAAAGAAAACTAGACATTAAACAACACGAACGTATCCCACCAAAAACACCAGAAGGTAAACTCATGTGCTTTCATGAATTAAATAAGACTCTTCTGTTTATAACACTGAATCCTTATTTAAGCAACATTTTTAAAGTGTAAACAAAGCCGTTGAAGAACTGGACAAACTTCCTGCCGAATCCCGTTCATGGTGAGGTATACTCGATATACTATTATATGATAAAGTTTGTCAGTGACTTTCGATGGTTTTCTCCGGGTCCTCTCCACCAATAGCACTGACCACCACGATATTTCTTAAATATTGTGGAAAGTGGCGTTAACCATATTATGGTCTTCCACGAAAACCATTAATTTCTTTGCACATTTACGACTAACAAAATGAATAACCAAGTATATCACACCGTCAGAACAGTGGCAAAATCGAAGAAACCGAGGCACATGCAATAGCTCTCTTGAGTGGATAGACACTGCAATAAAACAAAAAGGGGGGACGTTGATATATTTGTTCTTGGGTCAAAACATCCCCTCTTATTGAAAAGATATGGACCTGCAAGTATTTCTACAAGTGAGTACACTGAATGCCGACCTTCACATATAAATGTAACTGTTCTAATCCTGAACTGTATACATACTATAAGGTATATGTATTCTACGCGACACAGTAGTGGTCATAGGTATACCAAAATCTAATTTCCAATACCATCCCTCGTCATCTGTACACAAGTGGCATAATTCTTTTCAACAAGATGTGGGTATCTTTCGAAAAACTAGATGAGACGATTCTTTAAAAACACTTGATTTAATGGTATAGTAAACATTATCACATATTTTGTTGCAATAACCTCGTTTTTGCATGTCTTATAATAGCTAGAAGCCAGTGTTGGTTATTTCCCTCGGGGCAAATATCCGTATTTGGCCTCAAATATCCGTATTTTCCCCCTGAATTCACTTTCCGGTATCTGGTCAATGTAGTATGTGTGATAAATAGATTATGACATGAAATTTTCCATATCGTCGATATAGAAAATGGTATGTAATAATCTCTTAGAATACGACGACATTGTATAAAGTCTGAATACAACTACAAGCCTATATACAGGAGCGGTTGATATATTATTATCATTGTGTGAAAATTTATAATGGCAAAACTGAAGTCGTCTCTTTTGTCATATAATAGTCTGGTAGAAATGTGACCTTTTGTCAAGAAATGAGGCAGATGTAGCTGTTTCTGTTGTTTAATTTTGAATTATTTGCGGTATTTTGATGGAATCTAATAACAAAGTTTGTATTATTGATTGGTATAACATACCAATATATGAGATGAAAGGCTATATAAGTATGTTAGAAGTTCAAGTTCTGATGAAAGGCTATTTAAGTCAGATAGAAGTACAAGTTGCTGTTTTTTAGTCAAAAGAACGACCAAGGGTATAGTGATCTTTAACCAACAAATGTTATCTTCTTATCTAGGTCCTAGCGGTCAGTTAACTACCATTATTCACTACCTAACTTTTTGACATACTACTACTACACGAGATAAACGCAATAGATGTTCACAGTCGGTACAAAATAATACTCGCCGCGAAACAGGATGGAAAATCTCACCAGACTCGGTTCTCTACCTGTATCTAAAGCTCAAATAATTTTTCCGGCAATGTATTATTCATTAGTATGAATGTATACAGTATAAATGTATATTGTATTTAAATTCTCAGAAAGGGGCCGTCCGTCGTGATTGTTATCGTATAGTGGTTGGATTTACAACTACCTATGCAATCAGTGTGTAATCACCACTAAAGTTGTGAGTTCGAAACCAGCTGATGTCGAGGTGTACTCGATACCCCATTATTTGATCAAGTTTATCAGTGACTTGCCACAGGTCGATTGTTTTTTCCTGGTACTCGGGTTTCCTCCACCAATAAAACTGACCGCCACGGTATAATTGAAATATTGTTGAAAGTGGCGTTAAATACCATAACGCTAACCCTAACAGTTTTCACATTGGTCGATTACTCTACGACGCTTTATTAACGACATAAACTTTTGTTAACACTACTATGTTATCGTTTTGCTTTTTCAACTGGAAGCATTTACGTCATTTAATTTCAGAGCCCTGACAAAAATAAATCTTATTACATTTGGTGAAAATTGTTTTTGACGCATCGGTTATAATAACGCTGCCATCACTTCTACTAACATCGTTACGGAATTAAATGAAATTTATTATCACTGATATATTTTTTTTTATTTGTTACATGTTATACGTTTTATGAATAACTGTTGAAAATAAATTATCGATTATCAAGAATATGAACCAAACAAAAAACAGTACGGTGAATCCATCTACGATATGAAAACTTCATCAAATAAAATGGTTTTCCTTGAGAAATAAAAATCATTAAACATTGAAACCATAAAAGGTTTATTTTAAATATATCCTGATGCAAATTATATTCTACCTAGTAACTAGGGATAGTCGTGGTCGTGATCGTATGGTAGTTGGATTTACAATTACCTGTGCAATCAGCGCATATCACCACTAGAGTTGTGAGTTCGAACCACTTTCATGGCGAGGTGTACTCTATGCAATATGATGTGATAAAGTTTGTCAGTGACTTGCGACAGGTCGATGGTTTTCTCCGGTACTCCAGTTTCCTCCACCAATAAAACTGACCGCCACGATATAGCTGAAATATTGTTGAAAGTGGCGTTAAACACCATTACCATAACCCCAAACCCTCGTCATGTAAGGATGTAAGTACTCTCTTACTAGGGATATGTGTTTCTTTTACATGACTTTTTAACACTTTATTATGAAGAGCATCATTTGTTACATAATAAATTATATGATATTGTACATATTTTTGACACGAACTATATCAAACGTAATAATAGGTATAGTAAGTCACTAGTGAGTCGTAAGATCATTTACATTGCCATCTCTGTGTGGGAACATAAAAAAAATAATAATAGGTCCTCATTACAAATTGGCAGCTATTAACGGCACAAGAAAGTATCCAGTAAGTCCAAGAGTGGCAAATAAAACAATCACAAAAAATATATAATCGAATGTTAAAGACACTGTTTTCCAGTCAATTTCGTCTGATTTTCCTTTTCTGGGTTCATAATTTATGTCTACTTTTTTATCGATATCGTTTCTTGGCATTTCAAAATCTTGCAATCGAAGTTCAAAACTGTTGACGTTTTTCGTTCCACGAGCGACAGTAGTTGAGGCTTTCCCATCTGACATGTCGGTATTGGCGTTGCCGTCCAACTTTTCAACGTCTTTAGAAGGAATAATACGATTCTGATTACTTTCTCCACAACGGCAGCGTAAACATCGGACGAACGATTCGAGACGACCTGGAACGAACTTTTTGTCGTCTTTGTTGTATATACTTATGCTTATTATGTCCAGACATATTGTTAATACACTGATTCCGACCATTGATATCACGAACAATGATAGGTTTGATACATTTGTAGACGACATCGGTAAATTTGTCGTAACAATGTCCAGATACACAACAAACCATAAAAATAGCAAAACAGCGTATGTTAGTCTTTCGCCAGATTCCGTGGGTAAGAGAAATGTCATGGAATTCAATAATGCTACCACAAGAATTGGTAAAATCATGTTTACTAAAAAGAATCCAGCATTTCGTTTGAAAGAAATAGTATAATTCAGATATGATACATCGTTTTCAATTGTTAAATTTGCTGTAGAGTTCTCAATCGTCCATTCACTGTTTTCATAATATAGGGAAAAATCTACACTGTCGTTGGCAGCAGTAAGTAAAACTTCGTCTGATTTGTACCTCCATGTTGTAAAGGAAATGTCACATGATGGTTTATCAAACGGGAATAATGTCACGTCAAAGGTGCAAAACGTAGATGCTACCACACCAATTAACCACTGGCAATTCCCATCCATATCTATGCGTATGCGATAGGAAGAGTCCCCAAGACGTTGTCTCTGTGCCATGGAGTTATACACGGCCAGGTCTGGTGTCCATATACTGTCCTGGTCAACAACTCGAGCATCAAAATCAAGCCATTCCTTTTGCGCAGCTGTTAGTACTATCTGCTGATTATTCCATGTCATATACAGTCTTCCTGCAAAATCCATAGAACCTGTAAATGTACCAAGCTTACTTATAGAGATCATTTGAAAATCGACAGAAACCGATATGGCGTTTGTCGAATCGAGTACTGGTAAAATTCGAGAGTCCTGAAAAGATGTTTTGTCCACTGCATCCGCAAGGTACGTTCGGTACTTGTCGTGATATTCTGTCTGTGCATTTAAAACTGTAGAAGAAATCATAAGAAGAAACAATTTCAGTTCTATTGATAACTCCATTCTTATTTATGGCTGTTATGTGTAATAAAGTTAAAACGAGATCAAAAGTTTTTGTTTTCTAATTCAATAAGAATGGAATCAACCGTCTCCTTCGATTTTATTATGGAAACAATAGCACGTGTACTTTCTATCGTATGAGAATCAAAATATTGACCTTTGCCCTATTCATTGTCATTTTAACTTTGTTTTTGTAAATTATAGAAGTTAATTGTTATTTCAAATTAAAGTATTGTGACATGGAGCAAGACATATTTTGTTTGACGGAAGTTGGAAACATTGTCTTAGCGCATAAAAATATGGAGAAATTTGGGTAAGGATCATAGAGAACATGAACAAATTTGAAGACTTTATAACTCTTAAGATGACGTTTATATTTTTTGTTTTGTTGAGCTGTTTTCCGGTGGTTTTCTCTAATACATCCACCAATGTAAAGACATTTTTGACGGCTATTGCGCAACCACCAGCAACCGATAAAAAGTATGATACGACAGTACGTCCCAAACTTGTTCAAGATGATGCTTTAGAAGTGACAATAAATCTTGGTATCACGGCCATTAAAGACTTCTTTGAAGAAGCTGCTGTATTAGAGGTAGTGGGATTTGTTGAGCTCGAATGGACAGATGAACTAATTAAATCTGAGTTAGTAAGTGCTGGAATTACAACAGTGAATTTAACGTTATCACAAAATGATGTTTGGATGCCAATTATAATAATGACTAATTCTGTCGAGGATCTAGTTCGAGTTGGTCATACATCTGTACCTGTTGTTTTGAAACCTGATGGCGGTGTTTATTGGAAAACGAACTTTGACATGGAAATATATTGCACTGTTGATGCGACATATTATCCGTTTGATACACACTCGTGTAAAATTACATTTCTGCCTTGGCAAATAACAAGTGAGATGATCACCCTCAGTCCGACTTCAGTAAACGCAACGATCGATCTAACACAATACGAAACGAACCCTGCATGGGAAGTAGTTACAACAAGTACGGTAAATTCAACAGGCTTATACTCGTCTGTTGAGTATACTTTCAAAATCCAGCGAAGAGGATCCTTCTTTACAATGTATTTTGTGGTTCCGGTCCTTCTTATGGGCGTGATGAGTACAGTAGCCTTTATGATTCCGTACGACCAAGCTAGAATACGGTACATTGTAACTGGTCTTCTTGTAGTCACCATTGTTATAAACTTAGTCGTTGATGAGGTACCCAAAACTACGTCTCCAATACCTGTAATCTTGTATTTCATGGTGTGGCAAATGTTGATTTTCTTAATGTTATTATTCTATATTTCTTCAACACTTCATATTTACCATCGCCACGGTAAATCTAAAGTTTCGCCATGCTTGTCGTGTTGTGTGTCGCTTCTATGGTGTTTTCCATGTCGTGGTAAAACTCTTGGAGACTGGAAGCCGCCATCCGGTTACGGTATTCTTAACAAACGCTTCAAGCTTCATGCCGCGTCAGCTTCCGTTAAAGAGGTCAAAGTTAAAAGAAGGCGTGACGATGACGACGAAGATTACATCGAAAAAGAAAAGAAAGTACCACGAATAAAATGGAAAACTGTAGGGTCGACGATGGATATATTTTACTTTTTTGTGTTTCTTGGTCTAAACTTGTGTGTTTACATGATGTTCATGTATCCATGGATAAGCATAGCTACAGGAAGATATTGATACATACTTTTGATCTCAAATATTAAGAGTTACTTCCCTTTTCAGAGGGAATATTCGAAGTCTTTTGAAAGTTTTGATAGGAATTATCACGAAAAAATTGCAATAAATGTTAATGTTCAACGAAAATATTTACAAAAAAACAGCTTATTTGTCGTAATTATGTGAAGAATCACAATATACAATATGAAATATTCGAAGTTGGTTGAAAATTATCTAAGTTAAAGACATTCATTTTCTATTTGGAGGTCTCTATATTTAATGTTTGTTTTGAAGAGCAAATCTATATATTTCGGGTCGAATTGAATATTTATATTGTTTGATAATAAAAGTATTTTAACAATTATCTTTGTTTTTTTGTTGTTTTTTTTTATAAACAGCTAAATTCTGACTTGAAATGATATTGTGTATTTCAGCATGTTAAGGATTACAGTAGGTTATGTTAGGTGTATGGTGTTTAACGCCACTTACAACAATATTTCCGTTATATCGTGACGCTCAGTTTTATTGGTGGAGGAAACCGGAGGACCCGGAGAAAACCACCGACCTCCCACAAGTCACCGACGAATTTATCATATAATGTTGTATCGAGTACACCTAGCGGAATTCGAACTCACTACGTTAGTGGTGATAGACACTGATTGCATAGATAGTCGTAAATCCAACTACCATACGTCCACGACCACGATGGATCCAGAATTCTAATGTCACGTCCTTCATTGGTCACATATGCAATGCAAAAAATGTACTGTGATAAAATTTTCGATATATCATACTTGCACATGCTTAGTATCGGACAATTATTGTTACGATTTCCGAATGGTTTCATTTTTTTTTATTTATTTTTTTTTGGTGCAAAACCAAGGTTTGTGGTGTACAATATTCATGTAAAATGTATTGCTAAATTTGTTTTGAAGAAAAGTTTGAAGATACTAAAGGTGTAATCAGAAGGATTATACAACACAGTGATCGAACGAAAAAGGACGAAGTACGACAAATTACACAGAAAACTAAAGATTGACCAACACGTAATTAATTAAAAACCGGGCCGGGGTGAACTCAGGTGCGCTGGCAGAATAAGCAGTGCCTGCTCTACATGTGGCACAATTTCCTACAAAGATGGTGACAAGTCATGAATGACGAAAGGCCCTAATTGTGATTAAGACAAAAGGAACATAAAACTGTTTAACAGTTTCTATTAATTCCTGTAGTAAACTGCGTTCCATGGTGGTGGTCAACTTGGTGCTATCTACACAAAAACAACTATTTAAGTGGATTCATTTTGATTCCCTTATATCTTGCAAACAGTAAATGAAATGCAAAATCTGCTGCATATTACAATAAAAAAAATATAGGAAACATAGAAAAAAAACCAATCAAATTCGTTTCAAATTGAATTTAACCGCAAACATTGATACTTTTGGCACGTTGTGGCCTCTTTTCTAGAAACAGGTATTGCTATAAGTCCCCCATCTTCGCTAGCCAAGGTTTACGATCCGCTCGTCTCCTCTCCACCCTTGGAAGATTAAGTCAAAATTTTGTAAATATCGTTCTTCTGGGTTTTTTTGGGGGGAGGGGGGGTAAAGATTCATGACAAAATGACAAAGTCTACAGTTTTCTCCACATGTCGTCATTGTTTACATTTTTCTTTCTCTATATGTGATCGTTGCGTGATCTGTTGTTAGACGTATTTTGATTGGACGCAGCCACCCACAGGTGCATCGAATAGAAATATCAACCGCGAGGACCCGAAATTCCGACTTAATCTGCCAAGGGTGGAGAGAAAAGGAGCGGATCGTAACCCTTGGCTAGCGAAGATGTAATTAGTCCCCCAAATGATCAGTGTGCTCAAATTTCAAAACGATTGTTCAACTAGAACAAACATTCTACAAAAAAGTTTTACTATCAAAATGATAAAAGAAACTAAACGTATTGAATAAGTTATTAAGAGTTATAAAAACGTATGTATCAAATCTAGTGCGCATAACGTGTTGCTAAAATAACCATCATCTGGTACGCTTATAATCAAAAGATTGGAGAGTCAAACTATGTGAACATCTTAGGGAGCAAGGAAACCAAAGGTCGAAAACAGGATGGACAAAATATACCTGCTAAAATAACCATCATCTGGTACGCTTATAATCAAAAGATTGGAGAGTCAAACTATTTGAACGTCTTAGGGAGCAAGGAAACCAAAGGTCGAAAACAGGATGGACAAAATATACCTCACATTTCGTCCTCATGACAAAAATAATATCCGGGATGTAGATCGCGACTTTTCAATCAATTTATATAGCTTGCTATTAATCAGGTTCATGCTACCGAAACTAGTTTCCAGTAGTATTGTTCATTGATCTGCCCATAAATCATATAGTAAAATCCCCTCACGTCGAAACATTGCATAACCACGAATTGTGGATCTCACTTTAGAACCATATGTCAAGCTCATTATTTATAACAGTCTGCGATTGCAAGAAAAGTTTGAAGATTCTAAATGTGTAATTAGAAGCCGTGAATCGAAGGACAGGTTTACATTGGCCAACAGAAAAATGACTAAAGGTACAAACAATGATCGATAAATCACTTAACAGAAAACTTAGGAAGGAACGATACGAACCCTATTAAAAACCGGGGGTAAATTCAGTTGCTCCAGAAAAGTAGACAGTCTTGCCCCACTAGAGTCACACGTCGTGTTTTCCTTTTACTCAATTCATCACAACGTGAAAAGCCAGGTGAATTATCATTTGCAAATAATTTACTTACGGAATACATTGCACTACCAATATCATTTATATAAATGATGAATAAAGTGGGTGAATTCCAGCTATAGGTCTGATTACTTTTTTTATGCTATCTTTGGCTTATCGTTATGCAAATAGCTTTAAGACGAGTTGAGCAAATTCCAATTGATGCCAAGTAAGTTCATCTTGTGTGGTGAACGTCTGTGTCAAACTTTTTTCTGGATATTTATTAAGCATATTGTGACAGACGCTTTATTCGGGTCTATTAGCTCATGACGAGGTGTACTTGATACAGCATTACATAAAAAAAAAGTTGTCAGTGACTTGCGACAGGTCGGTGGTTTACTCCGGGTACTCCGGTTTCCTCCACCAATAAAACTTACCGCCACGATATAATTGAAATATTGATGAAAGTGTCGTTAAACACCATAACCCTAACCCCCTTAGGTTCAATATTCTTATCACATCTACTAATTCATTTCCTTCTGCACTAATATCTTTTTTTAATAAATAAGACAGAAGATATGAAGCTGAAATATTTATTCAGAAGTTCACATTTTTCTTTGTCTTCATAAACAAAATCACGCATTATTCGAACCTATATTTGATTTTATTAACATTTTTTATTATTTTCCTTTAAAAATTGGGAATCGATAGATTTCTTGTTCAAATTATTATTCAAAATTTTATTTTGCACTTAATTCATTGTTGTTCACATTACATCGTTGCTTCTTATATTTTTGAAAGTCAGACGTCATTTTTGACATGTTGAAAACATTTTGATGTCATTAGGTCATATTTATGGTCTTATAACTTTCAAAGCTTTTGTATTTATAACGTTTTAATAATAGTTGTCAAACAAGTGATGGACTTATTGTTAGAATGTCTATTGACGTCTATAGGAATTTTATCGACGTACTATTCAGTTACTATCATATATCTATTTTTGTTATATTGTATAATAGCAGATTGATATATCAGAACACACGACCTTGTTTAATGCCATATTGGCACCGATTTAATCCTTATTGTTACTGCTTGTCATTTTTGTTACATGGCTTTATCATGTGTAAACATCACGCAGGTATTATTGACGCAGGTACAACATGACAATACCATAGACAATACTTAATAATACGACATTGTATTTAATGTTTAATCTGATACTGTTCTAATTACAAGTTATTTTTGTTGTATACATAATACAACTACTTTTTAAAACAATATGATAGCATTAAATTATTAACAAATAATAGTTCTTTTGTTTTAAGATTAGGCACGAAATATATCACAAGGTTTGTTACATACACGTGTCTCGTATCATGACTTCAACAGACAATAGTATCTCAACTTCTCATAACAATTCTCCACGTGTTAAGTTACACACAACCGGCCTTGTTCACGGACATGTTTTTATTTAAATTTGAAAACAATTAAAAAGTATATTCTGGTTATTTTAGGTTTGGTTTATGGTGTTTAACCCCACTTTCAACAATATTTCAGTTATATCGTGGCGGTCAGTTTTATTGGTGGATGAAATTGGAGTACCCGGAGAAAACCACCGACCTGTCGCAAGTCACTAACAAACTTCATCACATAATGTTGAATAGAGTATTCACCACACTTAGTGGTGATAGACACTGATTGCATAGGTAGTTATAAATCCAATTACCATACGATCACGGCCACGATGGTCCCAATAAGTTATGTATGGTGTTCTGTATGCCGCCATTGAATCTGAAAGAGTGCGATACTTTAACCAGGATAATGTGTCCGAGTGGAGCGGATTGTTGTTTTGTTGAGTTAACACTTTCAAAATCCAACTACGCATGCTTGTCTAGTGCAAAGCGGACATAATCATATCATTGAAATGTAATTTGTTCTCGCCATGATATGGATAAAACATTGCTCATTTTGACATTAAAGAACAATCACACACTCACTCAATCACATAATTATGTAAGATCTGAACGTTCTACAACAGCAAAACCAAAATGTGTGACAGCAGTTTCCATTTCATGAAGTGCTATATACATTCGTAATATAGAAGATAACACAAAATAAAAATAAACGTTAGGGACAACCGAAGGGACAATCAAGAATGAAACAATGCAGAGACACAGGCAACATTAAGATCAATGCGTAGAACAACAAACGAAGACAAACAAATAGAAAAACACAACAAATAAACTAAAGGGATGAACAACAGTATCAAATGTTAGTGACAAACATGTTAAATTCCCAATTGAATGTGGCTGTGTTTATAGTGTATGACGCCACTTTCAACATATTCCTCATATATTGTGACGGTCAGTTTTATTGGTGGAGGAAACCGGAGTACCTGAACAAAAACCACGGACCTGCCTCAAGTTACTGACAAACTTGATCACATAATGTTGTACACTTCGCCCTGAGCGGAATTCGAACTCATAACTTTAGTGGTGACAGGAAATGATTACACAGGTAGTTGTAAATCCAATTACCATAGGATTACGACCATGATGGCCCCAATTTCCAATTGAAAAATTTCCATTAAGAAAAAGGATATATATACAATAAATTAAAGTCCAAAGCCTTTATACACTATATCCGCACCCCCACCCCCAGATAATATGGCATATATGTATCTTTCCAAAAGGTTGTATCCAGCATGTGGGACATACGATAATACTCTTATATCCCCAGTATACCTACCTTGCCGGATGATGCATTGCTAATACTACCGATATAAATAATTATATCGAACGTCTGAAAAAAGTTGTACAACATCAAAATTAAAATGAAAACTATTTTTTAGCTTATGTAACATGTAGTCTTCATATGCTTCTAGCTTCGATGTGAAATTTTCATTAGACTTGGGATTAGTGATAAACAGGAAAACAACATGCATATTATTTTGTCAAGAGATAAAAAGAAATATCGCTTCCATATATGATAGTTTTAAATACATTTTTTGTATTTGCTATATCGGTGTAGCCCTCACTAATTTAACAACATTTTCCTATCTAGTGCATACAGTTTCATTTCTTAGGTTATGTATTAACACAAGAGTACAAATAATGAAAGAACATTCTTGTCGATTTTCATTATTTTGATGTTGGTGATGTCAGAACTATGCCTCTTTTTGTAGATAAATATATAGTTATAATTGGGAGAAAAAAATCCATTTGGTTCGCATGTAACATTTCGTTGCAACATATGCGAGGATTGTTTTGTTTTGGGTTTTTTTTTGGGGGGGGGGGTTTCTTTTGTTTTTGTCTTTGTTTTTTTTTTACCATCGTCTTGATCAGGTATATGACAATTTCAGATAAAGAAATTTAAAGCTAAAATACCCCTTTATCGAATTCCAAATCCTTAGATTTTAGGATGCAAGATCAATTATCAATTATGAACATCTGTCACCCAAGTGCATTTAATTGGAAATAGTTTGACGTCTTAAAATAAAACAAAGGACAATAGGTCATTTATTAGCCATTATTTTAATTAATACCAATGTGTGATCAAATGATATCATAAACACATGATGTTATTACATATGTTTATTTGTGTGTATTGTGTAATCGAATATTGAGACAAATTCAACATGGCGGACCATGAGAAATCTATAACAAATTTCGCTCTCTGTTGTTTATTCTTGTTGGTTTATTCACGGACTGTTTACGGTGCAACAACAGCGTCTGACTGGGCATTCTTTTACCGTAGGATCTTTGCTGATTACAACAAACTATCATTTCCTATGACTAACCAGTCCGACCAAATACAAGTCAGTATTTCAATGAAACTTGACAATATACAGGAATTCGCCGATTCCGCTGGTACTATAACATTGGTTGGTAATTTCATTATAACATGGACAAGTGAAATTTTAACATGGCCAGAAAGGCCTGTTGGAGTATCAGATGCTATAACCACTGCTAAAATTCCCAGATCAGATCTTTGGTACCCTCCTATATTTGTTTACAATGGCATCGACAAACTGTCCGTTGTTGGAACAAAAAATGATCTGATAGATGTAAGTTATGATGGCAATCATACTTGGAAACCTGCATTCATCATAAAGGCTGGATGTGATGTAAATATTGAAATGTTTCCATTTGACTCTCAGACGTGTTCGTTTGACATGTCTCATCTTGATTATACACAGGAAGAAGTAAATCTGACGACAACTTCCAGCAGCTTAGATACTACAGATTTTATTGAAAATATCATTTGGAAAATGAACGGCACTTCAGTCAGCACTAGTGTTAAAAACGATGCCACGTTCGTCTCGTTTTCCGTCCATCTTACTCGACGGTCAACCTACTTTGTTATTGTTATGGCATCGCCAATATTATTGCTGGGGATAATTAATGGTTTTGCCTTCCTGATGCCAATTGATCATGGAAGAGTTGGCTTCGCCATGACAGTGTATCTCACGTTTTCTGTGTTTTTAACAATTATTGGTGACAATCTACCGAAAACATCAAATCCTTTATCTACTCTGTCAATTTACATCGTTATTCTCATGTCCTTCAGTGGAGTGATAACTTTAATTTCTATTTTCACGGTCAGACAGCATCTAAAAACTGTTGATCTGAGTGTACCTAGTGCTGTATCGTTCATTGTTGGTTTCTTTTGTTGCATGATTTGCAGATGTAAACGCGAAAAGAAAGCACAGATACACCCGGACGGGGTTTCTATCTCGTCTTTTGAACTTGAGGACAACAGTAGAAAACTTGATGTGTACTACCTTCCACAAGAAAATAAATTTGGGGTGTCGAATGTAAAGTGGGATAGATGGAAGAGGTTTGACGACAATCAGCAGCCGGAGTACACCAAGAAAGTTTCATGTGCAGAGAGTTGTTGGTTCTGTAGAGTTCCTGAAGAAATGACATGGACCACGGTGGCAAGATCTTTTGATTATTTGCTCTTTTTAGCTACCCTTGTGGTGAATAGCTGTTTGGCATATACATTTTTAAGTCCCATGCTTCAAGAAGCAGGTTATGTATGAAGACATGAAAGAAAAAAAGGTATATTACGGATGATAGATTTGTGTTTCCGAATACAAACATTAATGATTTTATTTGTATATTTTGCAATGTGTGTTCTTTGTTTAAAACATTAATAAACATTTTTATAAGTTTATGTTTTCAATCCATATTTTGAAGTGATCAAAATGGACTACTTTTAATTTTGTTTAGGACTAGTTGCGTTGGTTTTATTTTTTTTTGTTTCATTTATTTTTCTGTTGCCCTTTGTTTTGACAGACACGGGTTGTATTCAACTATGTCATTGTCATTTTGTTTTATTATTTTATATATTCCGCCATAGCATCGTGAAGTTAGTCCTTTATTCAGTGGATCAGATACTAGTCTCTAAATACTTGATAATGTTTGTGTTCCTTGCTCTTTTTCTCATTTCTGTGTATTTTTGTCATGCACATGCGTTTGATGTAACTTTGCCGTAAATATGACAAATGTCTGTCCAAAGAAGAGTTTGAAGATATCAAAGAGGTAATCATCATCCGTAAATCGAAGGACAGACAACACAATGACCAAAAAGAAAAAGGACAAAAGGACAAACAACGATCTACAAAGCATTACACATCAAACTAAGGATCGAGTAATTCGAACCCTACTAAAAACCAGGGGTGAACGCAGGTGCTCCGGAAGGGTAAGCAGTTCCTGATCCACTTGTGACACCTGTCGTGTTGCTCTGGTTACAAACCCGTTGATAAGTCATGAATGAGAAAAGGACTGGAAAGTGTTTACGACAAGGGGAACATATCCCGTCATGTGTGACACAGATGTTCCGTAACGATTAACAAAGTCATGGTGGTGACTGTAAAACTTTTGAAACTCGGTACTCAGATTTCCATCAGCTTGTCTTCTATTCCCATCTTGAATATAAGATAGGCCTGATAAATTGTTTATTTTGCTGGTAATGTTGTCGACCATTACTCATTGATTTTCTTTTTCAATTACATTTTGTCAAATAGAGAAAGCAATAATCTAATTATTCGCACAATTTAAAAAAAAAAAAAAACATTTCACAACACAACATTGTCAGCACGTTTCTTCTTTTCGTAAAACAATATCTTATATATAGTAAGAAAAAAAATTGAAGATACCAAACGACTAATCATAATTTGTGAATCGAAAGACAGACAATATAATGACCACAAGAAAAAGAACAAAAAGATAAACAATGATATACAAAACACTACACATGAAACTAAAGATTAAATAACAAGAACTCTAAGTAAATACCGGGGATGACATTGAGTGCTCCGGACGGACATATAGGGAGTTCTGCTCCACGGGGATGACATTGAGTGCTCCGGACAGATAGGCAGTTCTGCTCCACGGGGATGAGATTGAGTGCTCCGGACAGATAGGCAGTTCTGCTCCACGGGGATGACATTGAGTGCTTCGGACAGATAGGCAGTTCTGCTCCACGGGGATGACATTGAGTGCTCCGGACAGATAGGCAGTTCTGCTCCACTATATGAC
>MJUT01040593.1:772813-784994 GCA_002080005.1 Gigantidas platifrons | reverse complement strand
TAACCCTCATTCCGCTTGTGCTCCATTTAGGGTTACGATTCGATCCCATTCAACGTATGGGAGCAAATTAAAATTTTCGTTCCGTGAATATTTCAACTTTCTTTTTGCATATCTGGTCATAACTTATTATTCCCTACAATGTTTAAGTAATGGTGATACGAAATAAGTGTTACAATACCTGTTTCTACCTTCACGATCGATTTCGTATTCGAAAATGGTATCTTGTCCGCCATAACACCTTACGTAGACTCTTGCGTTACTTGTAATGGGCGGAGCCTATCCATATATGTGGATCTGAATGCCAAATATGGAAAACTTTTACTACGATGTTTACAACCGACATCTAAATAAGGATATCTCCAAAACGAGGCATGTGCACGTGAAATAGCAACTTGTAAACAAAATGTCGGACAGAAAGAAGATTTCATGCATTCAAATTTGCAGATGGATATAAGTCTACCATGGATTGATGCAGCGTTTACTTAACACCTCAAGGTTTACCTAAATATATTTATCTTTCACCCCCGTTAATTTTTCCAACCATTTACAACGGAATTAGGACAAAAAACCGCCCGGTGTGAATCACTCCGGGCGCTGCTCCCATACGTTGAATGGGATCGAATCGTAACACTACATGGAGCACAAGCGGAATGAGGGTTACGTTATCGTATCTAGATAAGGTTGAGACGGGGGCATTAAATGTTCTTGTTGTTTGGTGTGAAAATGCAAGAACCAATGACGGAGAAAATCCGGAAATAACGATTCCGAATCTGAAGTCTGAACTTCGAAGTGTGAAGTCCGAAGTCTGAAGTCTGAAGATACCTCTCGCTTTCCGTAATACGGAAGTCTGAAGTCTGAAGTCTTAAGATACCTCTCGCTTTCCGTAAATATCAACAAAATGCCAAACAAAATAGATAATCTTTGGGAAGATATTTATTCGCCTGTACTATTATTTGATTTGATTTTTGGTGTTTAACGCCACTTTCAGCAATATTTCAGCTATATCATGGCGACCAGTTTAAGTGATGGAGGAAGCCGGAGTACCCGGAGAGAATCACTGACCATGGGCAAGCAACTGGTAAACTATATCACTTGCCGCTGCGAGTCGAGTGCACCCTTTTTGTAATTTACAAAGCCGGGCGCGATCCCACGTCGTATTGGTGATAGGCTTGTATGAGTTGTTAAGTAATCCAACTACCTAACTCATTGAGCCACCCGGGTCTGCCTGTACCATGTGAATCCATATAATCATTATGTATTATGATAAATTTAGGAGGGGGATCATTAACAATATATCCACAATCAACCATAATACCAACCTCTTCTTTCATTCGTTAAAAAACTGATAATTTTGTATTTACATAATTAATACAAGCTTCTATTAAACCTCTGCCTCAGAAAGAAAATGACGGAAGATCCACTAGTCGGCAGTCTACTGAGAAAACGAGTGGCGAACAGTGCAATTTTGCGATGTTCAGTGGAAAAGATAAACGATTTCGTATTGGGTTCTTAACTTCCTAAAATACAATAGTACCCGTATGTATTATGAAACGAATGCTTAATCAGTCATGGTCATCAATTCCATCAATATCATGAATGTTCATGATATGTATTTAATTAGTGAACCAGTCTAATTCAGTATATTGGTTGGATTTGCAATTTTCTTCATATCAGGGATCTTCATGTCTCAGAGTCACGTTGTTATGCAACGTTAATGTAATATCACTAATAAGTATTGTCATGCCATGGACAGGGAATTGGATATAGCAACGGCATCGGTGGTGTAATGGTTAGCTTGTTCGCCTCGAGTGCGGTAGATCGTGGGTTCGAATCCCGGTCGGTGTCTAACCAAAGACAATATAATTGGTATCCGCTACTTCACCGCTAACCACGGAGCAGTAAGGACAAAGAACAAATCCTGGGGCGGCTAAAATGTGCCTACTCTTTTTCGAAATTTACAAAAGAAGTTTCAACGTGAAGGGAACGTGCCACTCTCCAAACACCTAACAACCCCTCTCCATCGAGAGAGCATACATTATTTACCTCCTAGAAACATGCTGGACAGCTTTGTGGGTTTCGCACCCGACTCTTCAATAATGTCCAGTCTCTACAGTGAAATTTATATCCTTTCAATATGGCTCTTCAATAAACAATATAAATCACTAATTTAATTACAAGACATTTTATTTTCAAATCTCAATCTATTTATTACTCTTGAAATAAATAAAAACAGACAGTAATGATGTTCAGAATAGCATAGAGAGCTAGTAATAAAGGAAACAAGAAGAAAAATGCGATTTGATGTTGGTATTTCATCTTCTACAATTGTCAAGAAAACGACATACGAAAACAAACTCGTCATACCATAAAACAAGCATTCTTTATATCATATAATTCAATAATACTACCTGCTATAGGAGAAATCATTAGCAGTTTACATTTGATATTGAAAGTAATTAGTACAGAATTAAGTATAAAATGTAGGGGGGAGACCCAATTCAAGACAGTCTGAAAATTGTAGAAACATAAGCCAAATTTATACCTTTAAGACACATATACTTGTCCACTCACTGTCCCGGTTTGGTACAGATACTTCGATATAAAATAGTGGAGTTAATTTAAGTTGTATTGGCCCAAACCTATTGTTTAAGAGAAATTAATCTGGACGTGTAATGTACATGTGCATTGACAAATAAAGTGTCCCTAACATTGTAAATTGCTGTTGCTGACATGTTTGTGTTCATTCTACACTTGCTCTTTATTTGAAACCGGAACTTCAACTGGTTCCCACATTTCATATTCGTTCTGAATTAGTTTCAATGTATTTATTGACCGGAATCACAAAAGCCTTCATTTTAAACAATGATATGAAATAAAAACATTAAAAGATAAACACAGAATGGACAAAACACAATAAGGAACACACAAAAAAGTCAGCCTGAGCAGCGTAAAGCTCCACCTAAGATTGGAGTGAAAACATCTCATGTTTCGTGCACGTTCGTTCGTCCTCGTGCAGAACAATATTTCAAAGTCTGCCTAATATTTCTATTTAAAGGGGCATTATATGCCAAATCGTAAATTTGTGTTACCCATAAAAACTATCAGATATGATTGATGCCTTCATAAAACATGTTTCTGTAATTTATAAATGTACGCGCATCGGGGAGAAACGTGCAACTACTCGTGTTTTGAGATCGATCAAGAAATGGACGCCATCTGATTAATTATCGACATTGTTTACGGAGTTTGTAGAATCGTCATTAAATCAGTACAACAATGCACTTATTTCTTATTTTTTGTGAATCTGCTTTTAGTCTGTGTTAATTACGGACAAAGAACCATGCAAGTTGGCAGTTAATAAGCGACAAAATCCAAATTATTCGTTTTTACCTGTCACTAGTAAGGTAAATTGCATACGGAAAAAGCGAGATCACATTATTTGCTTGCAAGCAAATAAGTAATCGATGGTCATTTTCGTTCTCAAAAGGCGGAAAGTGGTTCGATAAGCTGTTTAATGTGAAATATTTACCTTTATTTCATCATTTTAAAGCTATATACCAATTTCCAAAGCATACAATTTTGTTGGTCAAAATCGTAGCTAATGCCCCTTTAAGAATAGAAATACTTAAAATCTAAATTCAAATATTTAATGCACACTTTCGTAGTTAATAAGCACTGCATTCCATGGACTATTTTCGCTCATGGTGAAATCTAGAATGACACCCACATTTTGACTTAACCCACGATGAATTCACTCTCTAAAACCCATATATCGATTATCTATGGTGCATCTACTTTAACCCACATATGGAGTCAAATTAAGGTGTAAACCTACTGAGATAAAAATTAGTAAGCTTGATAACTAAATATCTGTTTGTTTTGATACTTTTACTTCAGACAAAGAAAATATTGTTTTGACTTTGTAATAAGTGCTATGTTTCTTATACGAACATGTTGCATTTTTGTAATTAAACCATTTAACCATTTCACATAAAATTTTGGAGTACATGGGGCAATACAGAACAAAACCAACTATACAAACACAACAGCTAAATATAAATATACATTAAGAAATGGTAGATAAACAAATCCAACAACCGCCTCAGTGATACCGTACCGTATATTTCAGGATTATTCCGCCTCATCATCAAATAATAAAACAGGTATGTTGATATCAGTTTAGGTAGATGTAAGATTTCTATATGATACAGTAATTAGCGTGTTTGAACACATTATTGGTGTCAACGACATTATTAACAGACTAATCTACAACTGTGTTTGTTTTATTTTGTTGCCAGTTTCTCTGGATTGTCCATTATTGATTGTCCCTTCGGATTTCTCTAACGTTCATCTACACAATATTGTCACCACGTTTTGTACATGGGTGCTGACATCTTGGATATTAATTCCAGAAGATATGTATATTGGTTGTTATTGTAGTTGACTGAATTGTCTTACATTATGATTAATCTTTATCAGCTCTGCATACATGTATGTCAGATTTATTGTGCACGTCTTATAGTATGGTTGATCTGTTTAAGATCAGTATCAGCTCTATATACATGTATGTTAGATTTATTGTGCACGTCTTATAGTATGGTTGATCTGTTTAAGATAAGTATCAGATTTATTGTGCACGTCTTATAGTATGGTTGATCTGTTTAAGATAAGTATCAGCTCTGCATACATGTATGTCAGATTTATTGTGCACGTCTTATAGTATGGTTGATCTGTTTAAGATAAGTATCAGCTCTGCATACATGATGATGTATGTCAGATTTATTGTGCACGTCTTATAGTATGGTTGATCTGTTTAAGATAAGTATCAGCTCTGCATACATGTATGTCAGATTTATTCTACACTTAGTATATGGTGGTGTTATTACCGTTAGAATAATGAGCATGCGTATCCATCAATAGTTTCGTACTTTATTTTGAACCCAAATAATCCTGGAAAAAATAATATACTTTCTCATTATTTTATAGAGGGGTGCTTTTATTAAAGTTTACTTCTTAAAATTATATGCACACATTCACCTAATGCAAATTATCAGCGTATATTTATAAGCATTTTAGACAGTTGATATTCTGTGATAAGCGTTATACACATGGATAAATAGCAAACATTATTTAATTTCTAAATTACTTTGGTTCATGCAAACGCACAAACATGTACTCCGTTGCATTAATACAAATGCATAACTAAAAAGTATACAGACATCAATACAAACATAACAACATAGTAAAAACCAAAGTAAATTTTATCACATGTGTTTGCCAGGTCTTGACTGGTTATTGTATCTTCTCTAATTTTGTCATCTGATATTTCAGATTTTTTCCTTTTTCTTGAAAACATCACCATCAAACGTTTCTTGCATCCAGACATCGCTACCACGTCATCAGATCCATACCATAAATTAGTATTGATAATGTTACATACAATAATGGCTCCACTTGTAATAAACAACACAACAATAAATATAATCAGAAACGACATTGGATTTGATGTCGCTGGAATCTCATCTGAAACCAAGGTTAGGAATACCACATAGGACAATAAAATAGTCATTCCGAAAGACAGACGTTCTCCACATTCTATTGGTAAGATAAATACCAGAGGATTCAACAGAGCCAAGACTGCAGTTGGTGTAAAAACCAGAACATTGTAATAAAGTGGCTCTCTTGTAAAATTAAGCAGTACATAAAATGGACTGAAATCATTTGAACCCATTTCACTACCTGTTAGTTTCCAGTCCAGATTATCCTCAAAATGTAATAAATAGACTGATTTTGAATTTGGGATAATTTCAATTGAGTGGTTATATCCCCATCCAGCAAATCGTAATTGACAATAGTGTGAATCGAATGGAAAGTTCATTATATCTGCTGCACATTTCACATTAAATACACGTCCTGTTGTCCACTGCAGATTCCCTTTGTATCCAAGTTCAATTGTAGAAGAAGCATCAGAACCAAGAAATGTCAGTCTGTAGGCATCATTCACAAGAACAACATTAGGCGTCCACACTTTTGTTTGGGGTATTGTTAAGCTATCAAGACCATCGTATTCAGATGGGTCCCACGACAAATACCTGTCAGTCCACCTGAATGTCACAGCTCCCATTACTGATAACGTCCCTTCTACTTCATTGAAACTGTTCACAGAAAAAAGACTAAACATCACAGTAATGTCTAAGGTACCATCATCTTCTGATAGTGGTGATATGTCCGTCTTATACAGGTTAAATAAATCGTCGTACAGTTTATAATAGTTTGATATATTCTCTCCTCTTGTTATTTGAAGAACACATAGAACGAATATCAATTTAATTGTATCCATCCTTATACGGTAGAAATGAGTCCATACAGGCTTGCAGATTCATTATATTAAACTGAACGATTTAAAAGATAATCGGTATATGATCATGTCTATTTGATTTTTATAAATGATGTCATTATTGATATGAGTTATATAAGGGCTTCCTATTGTACTTGAATGCTGTGTCAATATGGGCAAATTGCTTAGTTATATTTCCATTGAATAGATCCATTTGGTACGGAAGTGGAATATTTGATGATGCAAGAATAATCTTTTTATCATCATTTTAATGCTAAAATGTGTTGGTATAGAAAGTGACAAGTGTGGGCTATGGGCATATATTTTATCAGTTCAAATAAATAAATTTGATGTAGGCCATTTATTCGATGCAAAACTATTTATCCGCAAATATCATAGTGAACCTGTACATGATTAAATTCGCCAGGTGATTTAGCCCTTTAAAACATGTTGAAGTTCAGTCATGAATACCATACTATAGTTATCATTTTAATTTGACTATTCATTAAGCCTGAAATTTCAACCATTACACCTGGTAAACTGTTACGGAATATCTGTGTCACAAATAATCATGGATATGTTCCGTTTGTCGTAATTATAATCCAGTCCTTTCCCCATTCATGATTTATCATCGGGATTTTAGCAAGAGTAGGACGACGGGTGCCACATGTGGAGCAGGAACTGCTTACCCTCTGAGCTCATGAGTTCTTCCCCGTTTTAAGTGAGGTTCGTGTTGATCTGTCGTTAACTTTTTTCGTAATGTTTTATATTTCATTGTCTTTTGTAATGTTTTATATATCATTGTCTTTTGTAATGTTTTATATTTCATTGTCTTTTGTAATGTTTTATATATCATTGTCTTTTGTAGTGTTTTGTAAATGACTGTTTGTTCTTTATCTTGTCTTTTTTCTTTTGGTCGTTGTATTGTATGTCCTTCTTTGATTTAAGGCTTCTGATACCTCTTTGATATCTTCAAACTTTTCTTAAAGTGATGAGAACCTGAATTGAGCAGCATCATTTCTACATTCAGATAATCGGAAACAGGATGGAGGAATAGTTTCACATTAAAGTGATGAGAATCATGACGGAGGAACATTCCTGCATTAAAACGATGTGAAGCCAGGCTGGAGGAAAATTCTTACATTAAGACGATGTGAAACAAGACTGGAGGAACATATCTACATTAAGACGATGCGAAGCCAGACTGGAGGAACATATCTACATTAAGACGATGTGAAGCCAGACTGGAGGAACATATCTACATTAAGACGATGTGAAGCCAGACTGGAGGAACATATCTACATTAAGACGATGTGAAACTAGACTGGAGGAACATATCTACATTAAGACGATATGAAGCTAGACTTGGGGGATATATACCTGCATTAAGACGATGTGAAACAAGACTGGAGGAACATTCCTACATTAAGACGATGTGAAACCAGACTGGAGGAACATTTCTACATTAAGACGATGTGAAGCTAGACTGGGGGAACATTTCTACATTACGGTGGCGAGAACTATTATGTAGGAACATATCTCTTCATAAAGATGATGCTAAGCAAGATGGTAGAACATTTCAATACTTAGTTGATGAGACCCAGGGTGGGATAATATTTCTAAATCAAGGTGATTTGGGCCACGATATTGAAGCAATTTTCTACATTAAGATGATTGGAACGAAAATTGAGGACCGTTTCTACATTAAGATTATGGGAACCAGGATTGAGGAACATGTTTTAGATAATAACGTTAGAGAATATCGATGGGGCAATCAATAAAAAATGGACAATCCAGAGAAACTGGCAATATAGGGCACACAAGACAAAGAAAAACAAAACAAAAACACAACGCAATGTATGTCGGACACCACTATACTTAGATATAACGAATTCAAATTAATACTACGATGTTTATCCTTAAGAAATGTAAAAATATAACATCATCCGAAACTACATTTTTTTCTAGACAACAATAATAACATGTTCAGCATTCTACAGAAGACGTCTTCCATTAATTATATTGAATTCCAATCCTTCTCCTGTACATATAATTATTACAATGGTAATATGATAAAATTGTAGGGAACCTGTCCAATAAACAATAAAGACTGTCGTAAACAACAACTGCAGGTATGGAGGAAATGCTGTACAAATATGAATGCGTATATTACATAGGCAATATTATAAGCTTACAAGGATTGTAATATGCTTACTCTTTAACAGCCCCAACCGCATCGGTTGTGTAATGGTTAGCATGCTCGCCTCGTGTGCGGTAGATCATGGGTTCGAGCCCCGGTCGGGTCAAACCAAAGATTTTAAAATTGGTATTTGTAGCTTCTCCGCTAAGCATGCAGCATTAAGAAAACAGAGCAAAGACTGGTTGGCTCGGAATCAGAATAAGGTATCCGAGTGGAGATACATGTCTAATCACGGACTATTGTTTCTGTGAGCTAGCAGCATAAAAATCCAACTCAGCGTGTTGATCCAGAACAAAGCGAACCTCATCGTCATCTCATTGAAAATTAACTTGTTCTCGCCATGATATAGCTGAAAAAATTGCTGAATTGGCGTTAAATAACAATCACTCACTCACCCACTTTAGCAACCCGAAGGGAGTCCCTGGTATACAAAGGAAACCTAATTTTCTGCTACGAGGCACACATCATCTGAAAGAATCGTTGCCAATATTGTGATGGGCGAATTAAATACATATGTCATCCGCGGGGTGAGGCGTAAATGGCTACATAGTATTTGAAAAAGTCCAAACAATTAAGGAATTTTGAAACCTTTCAAAAGTTGTATCACGGGAACACTACATTTGTGGAATGTTATGGTATTATTATAAACACTACTAAGGCAATGGAAGAACTTGAACACTTGTAATTAAGTTGCTAACAGTAAACATTTTACCCACAGAGGGTTGGTTTTTTGGATTAAATTTCCTACAAGTTCATAAAGGACATGAAATGCAAATGACTGCAAATGAAATTATAGGTGAATATTTGTGATGAACGTGATTTGCATATTCTAATGGCCGTGGTATCCACCATCATATGAGAAATGGATTTAAATCTACCTATGCAATTAATGCCTATCATCACTAAATGTTGTGAGATCGATACCGATGTTTTGCGAGGTGTTCTCGATACAGCTTTGTGATAGTTTGTCAGTGAATTGTGGTATGTCGGTGGTTTTCACGATATAGCTGAAATATTGTTGATATATTGTTGCCAATAACCTTCCACTCACATCTAGGAAATACTTCCATGACCTCATCATTTCACTAGGAAATACTTCCATGATCTCATCATTTCACTAGGAAATACTTCCATGACCTCATCATTTCACTAGGAAATACTTCCATGACCTCATCATTTCACTAGGAAATACTTCCATGACCTCATCATTTCACTAGAAGTGTAGGTTTGGGTCCATAGACATGGTTTTAATCGAAGTGACTGTACCATGCCAAGATAGTGAGAGGACATGTATGTCTGTGTAAGAGGTATCGATTTTGTATTTTTATATGATTTTGAAACTGTTCCGACAGTGTGGTATTTTATCATTTTCATTTTATAACCTAACCTATTTCAAATTGTATAATTATCTAAGCAAAAATAGTTAGTATGTTTGATAAATGAAATATATGCTGTCAATTTAAACTCGTGTTTTTCTTCTTCTGGTGAAGTAAGAGATATAGATTCAACACTAAACGACGGTGACTTTAAGCAGCACTCAATTAAAGAGACAGATAAACATTCCTTTATACCTATCTACCTGTATGTAAAATAGATCTAATAATGTACATTGGCAATATGTATATGTATTCTCTAATGACCAAATAATTACAAAAAATGTGCTCAATTTTGTTTTAATAAAAATTCATAACTAGAAAATATACAGACATCAATATAAACATAACAACACAGTAAAGACCAAAGTAAATTTTATCACATGTGTTTGCCAGGTCCTTACTTGTAATTATATCTTCTACGATTTTGTCATCTGATATTTTAGATTTTTTCTTTCTTCCTGAAAACATCACCACTAGACATCTCTTACATCCAGACATTGTTTTCACGTCATCAGATCCATACCATAATTTTGTATTGATAATGTTACATACAATAATGGCCGCACTTGTAATAAACAACACAACAATAAATATAATCAGAAACGACATTGGATTTGATGTCGCTGGAATCTCATCTGAAACCAAGGTTAGGAATACCACATAGGACAATAAAATTGTCATTCCGAAAGACAGGCGTTCTCCACATTCTATTGGTAAGATAAATACCAGAGGATTCAACAGAGCCAGGACTGCAGTTGGTGTAAAAACCAGAACATTGTAATAAAGTGGCTCTCTTGTAAAATTTAGCATTACATGAAATGAACTGAAATCATTTGAACCCATTTCACTACCTGTTAGTTTCCAGTCCAGATTATCCTCAAAATGTAACAAATAGACTAATTTTGAATTTGGGATCATTCTAATTGAGTGGTTATATCCCCATCCAGCAAATCGTAATTGACAAGAGTGTGAATCGAATGGAAAGTTCATTATATCTGCTGCACATTTCACATTAAATACACGTCCTGTTGTCCACAACAGGTTCCCCTTGTATCCAAGTTCAATTGTGGAAGAAGCATCAGAACCAAGAGGTGCCAGTCTGTAGGCATCATTCATAAGAACAACATTAGGCGTCCACACTTTTGTTTGGGGTATTGTTAAGCTATCAAGACCATCGTATTCAGATGGGTCCCACGACAAATACCTGTCAGTCCACCTGAATGTCACAGCTCCCATTACCGATAACGTTCCTTCTACTTCATTGTAACTGTTCACAGAAAAAAGACTAAACGTCACAGTAATGTCTAAGGTACCATCATCTTCTGATAGTGGTGATATATCCGTCTTATACAGGTTAAATAAATCGTCGTACAGTTTATAATAGTTTGATACATTCTCTCCTCTTGTTATTTGAAGAACACATAGAACGAATATCAATTTAATTGTATCCATCCTTATACGGTAGAAATGAGTCCATACAGGCTTGCAGATTCATTATATTAAACTGAACGATTTAAAAGATAATCGGTATATGATCATGTCTATTTGATTTTTGTAAATTGTGTTATAATTGATATGAGTTTTACCAGGATTTCCTATTGTAGATGAATGCTGTGTCAATATGAGCAAAGTGCTTAGTTATAGTTCCACTGAATAGATCCATTAATAGGTACGGAAGTAGAATATTTTATGATGCAAGAATATTCTTTTTATCAACATTTGATTACTAAAATGTTACATGTCCTTGGTATAGAAAAGGACAAGTGTGGACTATGGAATATATATTTTATAATTTCAAATAAAAGAATTTGATGTAAGCCATCTAATCGATTTTAATTTATGCGCAAATATCATAGTGAATCTGTACATTATTAAATTTGCCAGGTGATTTAGCCCTTTAAAAACATGTCTAAATTCAGTAATAAATGCCATACTATTTATCATTTTAATTTAACTATTCCTAAAGCCCGAAATTTGTGTCACAAATGACCACGGATATGTTCCGTTTGTCGTAATCATAATCTGGTCGTTTCCACATTCATGATTTATCAGTGGGATTGTAACAAGAGTAACACTACGGGTGCCACATGTGGAGCAGAAACTACTTACCCTCTGACCTCATGAGTTTTTACCAGTTTTTTAGTGAGGTTCGTGTTAATCGGTCGTTAGTTTTCTTCGTAATGTTTTATATATCATTGTCTTTTGTAATGTTTTATATATCATTGTCTTTTGTAATGTTTTATATATCATTGTCTTTTGTAATGTTTT
>MJUT01040593.1:743873-756331 GCA_002080005.1 Gigantidas platifrons | reverse complement strand
TTTCAGAAAAAAAGATGAAAATGTGAAATTCCCATAGGGTCCAATGTTAAACTAAGTCGAGTCATGGCGGCCATCTTGAATCTCCGATCGGCAAACGATTCACAAGTTTAGTACAGGACCACCCAATGATCATTCCTGCAAGGTCACAATGTAACTGGTTTAGTGGTTTCTGACAAGAAGATTTTCAAAGTTTCAACCAATCAGAACACATTATTTATTGGCCCTGGCAGCCATGTTGAATTTCCGATCTACACCAAAAACACAAATCTGGTAGAGGACCATCCAATGAACATTTATGGCAAGTTTGGTTGAAATCTGTTCAGCGGTTTCAGAGAAGAAGAGTTAAATGTGAAAAGCTAACGGACGGACGGACGACGGACGCTTTACACATGACAAAAGCTCACATGGCCTTTGGCCAGGTGAGCTAAAAAAAAAAACAAAACAAAAACAGATTCTCATATCTCTAATAGAACTTGTTTCCAGAATACATTTTTTTATTTTGTTGCTATTTTACAGGGTTACAAGTGTTGACCGCAGTACTTTTTTTTATACGAAACGTGTAGTGCTTCATACAAAATATTCTTTGTTCAATGTGTGACCCCAATATGACCCTCCATTTTAAAAGGATAGGATTTAGGTTTTATGGTGCTTAACGCCACTTTCAACAATATTTCAGTTATATTGTGGCTGTCAGTTTTATTGGAGGAAACTGGAGTACCTGGAGAGAACCTGTCGCAAGTCACTGATAAACTTTATGACATAATGTTGTATCGAGTATGCATCGCCTTAGCGAGTTCGAACTCACAACATTAATGGTGATAGCAATGCTTGCATAGGTAGTTATAAATCCAAATTATCATACAATCATGACCACGACCACCCCTTTTCAAAATTTTAGCCCAATTCATTGATACATGTAGATTAACACTATCAGTGATGTGAATTTATTTATGTTATAGCCAAGATCTTGAAAGGGGACGACAAACCATTCCTACAATGGGACTCTTACCCAAAATAGGTCCAATAGGCATACAAAAAGGATCAAGGGCAACGCAAAGCGTGACATACCCCCTCGCCTAAAAATTTGACTTGGTGACCTTTGACCTTGAAAATCACTAGGATTCCAGATTCTCTGAAGGACCAAGTTTGGTCAAAATCCATGGAAGGATGTTGATTCTAGAGTGTTCACAAGGATGCTACGGAAGGACGATAATGTTACTATATCCCTTCGCAACTTCGTTGGCGAGGGGATAATAACTGATTATTTCACAGGCAATCCCAGAATATATTACACAACTCATAAGCAAGCAGACATTTCAATCTATAAATGCAGATCATTTGAAGAAATGTCTAATACTATAACTTGCTTTATATTTTAGCAATGTTAATGTTAATTTTACCAATAACCAAATATAAGCTGAAAGCATATATATACATGTAGGTCAGCTTTGCAGAAGCGAATGAATCACAAAATTGTGCAAATGTTAGCATCCTACTTTTAATGTTTTCAATGGTAAAGGATTTCGTCATTTGCATGCAGGGTAAAAGGTTTTTAAGTTGGTAATGTATGTGATTTAAATATATAAATCATACAGAATATAATACAACCACAAATGCTAAAAATACACAGAATAAATAAGGACATAATAAACATCCTTGCATATTATCCAACATATTTTAGCCAAAATCCCTTTTCCACATTTAGGGCATCATTTCCCATCGATATTTTCATTTTCCATCATAATTGTACTATTATATGAAAATTTAACAACCTTTCTGGGTTTCCTAATCATATTTGTAAATTCCATGACACTTCCTGCCACCTTTTATTTCTATAATCTAACAAGAAATCTATCATGTGTCATATCCATAGAAATAAGAAAGATTGATTTATTAGACCCCCATTTCAAAAACTGAATGGTTGAAAATTTATCTGTATTATCAATGGCAAGTACCAATGTGTGAAATATCAAGAGAAGTAAAAATAAAATTAAAGCATTTATTGATTGATTGGTGTTTAATGCCAACATTAGCAATATTTCAGCTATATCGTGGCAAAAATTAAAACATGGAAACCAAAAGTCTACATGTGACAAACAATGAAATATGTAGTCTCAACATTTTGTGTTTGTATTAAAAGCATACAGTTTCTATATTTAAAATGCTCATAGTTAAAATTATTTCATTGGTATAAGTATAGAAATTAATTATTATTGACATGCAAATAGTAGGAGAGATAGCTAGTAATAACAATAGAAGAAAGTAACAAGAGTTTGCAGTGTGCGAAATTAGCGTTAGACCTATAGACAATGTCTATGTGAAATCAAGCAGGTCTATGTCAAATTTTCAAAATGTTGTATATAATGTAGTGTGGTCTATGTAAAATAGAGAAGGGTCTATGAAACCACAAAAGTTAGTTTCACACACTGGTTTGGTAAGTATCACAAGACTACATGTTAGTTTATACATAGTAAAAATTGTGTAGCATTTCTATCTGTAAAAATTATTATGGTCATAACATTTTAAGATGATATACTGGTAATATTTTGGAATGAAGAAAAGAAAAAATATTAATTCCTTGGTTCTCAGACCTGCCTACACATTTATTTATGGGTAGAATTAAAAAATAAATTTGTCAATGAGATATTTCCATACCTCCTGAAAAATCTCCAAATCAGATTTCATAATTAAACAGATCTGTGTCAAAGGGAAATAACTCTTACTCATTTGCAGGAAAAAATGCCATCTGTGTGGTTATAAAAATCATTTGATTCTGTATATCTCTTTGATACATATTGTTCATATAAATTTACAAAGTCATTATTGTATTAAGCAATGAAAAATAAAGACATTCTACACACGTCTTTAAAAAATAAAAGTGGTCGGAGAATCAAGTAAATAATTTTGTTTGGTCTAACGATTATCAAAGTTGACTCTTAAGTGAAATATCTTTGTTTAACGTATGCAAAACATTCTGAATTTTATAAGATTACTTTTCAAAGATACTTAATTTGTCTTGTTTCATTGGGTTACAATATTTGGAAAGCAAGTAAATATTTTTCTCCAGTATATTGGGATCAATTTTAAACAATAATTTAAACATAAAAAAATACCAATTCCTTCTCTCATAATTAATGCTAAAAATGGACATTTTTTAACAGATAGAATTGTTTTTTTAAGTGAATAAATTTGTCCACTTAATACTAACACTCGTATGCTGTCTTGTGTTACTTCCCCTTCAACGGTAGAGTTGGCTTGTGATTCGTTCAACTGTGATTCATTCAAAGCTTCAACAATGTCTCCACTATTATACCGATCTTCTGGGGTTAGACGAGCTTCTTCTCTGTTAACAGAAACAATACATTAATACAATTACAGGTAAGAAATAGGAGTATTAATTTAGCATTACTGGATGAAACTTATGTTAATTACAGTCTTTGCGCTAACCCACTTGCCGGAAGCCCGGGACAAGTGAAAATTATGGAAGAATTTGTTTGAATAAATAGAAATAAATATTATAATTTAGCTTTCGGGCAAGTTTTTGAAAAAATAAAAACAAAGACTGTAATTACAGAAGATAGGATGATGGGTCGTTTCCAAGGAAACTTTCAGCTTAATATATTAATCCTTAATTATCTTTTTAATTGTAGAATGAAAAATGTCAAGCTTTTTTTGTTGTTGCATAATTATGCAATTAACAATTCCTTCTGTTTGCATACTGTATTACATACTCTTTTTTCTCTTCTTGTTCTTCTTTAGGAGGTTCAACAATGACTACTGGTTCAGGTTCAGGAACAGGTTCTGGTCTCATTCCTTCTTTAAGTTCAACACTACAGTTAGGCTCTGTCACATTCCGTGACGACAGCGTTATCCTAGCATATTCTGATGATGACAGTAAATAAAATCCCTGTCCATGTCTTGTGAAGATGAATGATGAAATGCCACTGAAATACAATTGATACTTTGTTACAACAAATCTATGTTATATAAATTCAACCAGATTTAATACCATAAATGAAACTATACAAGATTTTTATTCAAGTCTTGACAATGAATCTTTTAAGTCATATGGTTGTTCCATGGCTGCAACAGCAACTATAGAATTTAAATTATTTTAAAACCTCACCATCTATAGATTTTAATTGTTGTAAATAAAGCCCACACTGAAATTCAGCCAATCAGAAACAAACTTGCCAATGGAAGCCATATTTTTTTTGCTCAATCAAGACAAAATGAAGAATATTCATAGAGAAATTCACACACTATTTGTACCAACTAACATATCATTTGGACTTGCAGTTTCAGAGGAGAATATTTTTTTTTAAGTTTCAGCCAATCAGTATTGTCTGATGGTAATGTTTATTGATGTGTGATGACGAAATGAGGAATTTTTATAGAGGGACCTCATAGCATCAAAAAGTCAACAATATTTTACGACTGTCTTCAATCAATTAATTCTGACTGATCAAAGTGTTATATAAAACAGTTTTATAAAGTTTATTTAATATATTTTTTCAACACCTTCCCTATTACCAGTAACATTACTCATAGGTGTGTGTACAGGTGCATTACACAAGACACCTTCCTATCAGAATTTAACATTATTCAGCAACATGTGTGTTCAGGTAAATCGTTGAGCGAAGTGTTTCCATGGCACATTTGTCTGTTCCATTTCCCCCCTGTTTTTATATGCTTTTTATTTGGAACAACATGACCGTTATATGTTTACAAGATATTTTTTATGTCATTTTTGTCATTTGATAAAAATATCCTGGCTTAATTTGATGCTTCTATCACTTACGTTATGTCTTCTCTCTTCAAAGCTGATGCTATCAGTTGCTGCCTCAGTGAGGTGACAGAATAAACACTTAAATCTCCAAGATTGGTTAAACAGGCAATGTCAAATTCATTATAGTTCTCATCTGGAAAAAAATATATGTATGGAATAAAACAACAGCTATTAAAGATAATAATTTTGAAAATGAAAGTTTAGGTACATTCTACATAAACTTACACGAGAATTAATATAAGTAATCTTGTTTAAGCCCTTTAGTGTACTTGCTCCCTAAGACCAGTCAAGTTTTTAGATTTTATTTAAATATATATAATTAAAAATTAGAATTAAAACAGAATTCTGGAACCTCAATCACATTTTATATAGCACAAGTGCTTTCACTGTTTACACAGGTCATCAGGTACAATAAATAATTCAAATGTTTTTCATATTAGTAAACAATATTGTTTCATATTAGTAAATAAATATTGTTTACTAATATGAAAAACATTTGAATTATTTATTGTACCTGATGATCTGTGTAAACAGTGAAAGCGCTTGTGCTATATAAAATGTGATTGAAGTTCCAGAATTCTGTTTTAATTCTAATTTTTAATTATATTCATCAATCGCACGGCTATATTAACATTTTACATACATACATACATACATACATACATATATATATATATAAATTCAAGAATTTTATTAGGATCAGTAAATTGAAATTTTCATTTTGACGACTGGACTGGAAGGTTATTCCAGAAACCTGTCAAACACATTAAATTAAATATCCATCTTTTTATTTATTTCTTATCAATAAAAACCTGATTTGTTAAAGGACTGATTGTGTGATTGATTTTTTGGTGTTTAACGCCACTTTCAGCAATATTTCAGTTATATCATGGCGACCAGTTTTAGTGGTGGAAGAAGCCGGAGTATCCAGAGAGAACCACCGACCATGGGCAAGCAATAGGTAAACTTTATCACTTGCTGCTGCAAGTCGAGTGCACCCTTTTTTGTAAATTACAAAGCCGGGCACAAACCCATGCCGTATTGGTGATAGGCTGGGTATGAGTTGTTAGGTAATCCAACTACCTAACTCATTGAGCCCTACTTTGTTCAATGTCTTTATACTGACAATATTTGTAGGTAAATATACTTACCACTTTTACTTCTAAAATTAATAAATGCTACTTTTCTAATCCTAGACCCATCTAAAGCTGTTACTTTATATTTGCACTTGGCTTTCAATTGTGGCAATGTAAAAACCTAAAGAAATAAAATATTAGGCATAATTTTCATTTCCATAAACATTTCTAAAGAAAAATGTTAAAAATAAGATTCTGCTTTCAGTGCATAATGATTGTATCCCGAGATGGCACTTTGAAAATAGGCTGACCAAATACAATAGCAATATCACCTTTTCTGCTGCATTTTTGTAACAGCCCGTATTTTGGTGGGTGATAAATAGCATCAAGGCATCGTCAAGTAAAAATATTCCAGACATAACACTGATGGAAACAATTTAAAACAAGTGCTATCCATGTTTTAATGGAAAAGCCATTAGTTAGTTCATTGATTGCAAGGCGTAACTTTGTGGATAAATATCTGGTTATATAAAAGTAACTAAATATCATCAGGATTCTAAAATGATAGTCTTCATACACTAACACAATTTGCAATGGTTTTTGTAAATAAATTCAGCATGTTACTGATATGGACTTACTTTGGCAAGTCATTCAGTAATTGTTATTTAACAAAAGAGAAATTTTTCAGCTATATATATCATGACAAGAATAAGTTACATTTCGACGAGATGACGTCCACTTCGTACTAGACCAACACTGTTAGCTAAAATTTCAATTGTGCTATCTCAGTGGAGAAAAAACATGATCTGTCATTAGATATGTTGCTCCACTCTGACACATTATCCCGATTCAAAACCAATCAGTTTTTGCTCTTACTTCTTAATGTTGCGTCCTTAGTAGAAAATCAACAAATATCAATTATATAGTTTTTGGTTTAACTAGACAAGAGCTCAAAACCTCTGATCTTCTGCAATCAAGTCAAGCACGCTATCCATTACACTATTATGTGATCCACTTACTTTAAGTTGTTCTTCAGAACAAATGACTACAGTATGATGAGGCCCGGAGTAATCTGCTGCCTTAGCTCTCTCATTTTGTACTTCCAGCGGTTCCGGCAACACTCGAGATTTTCCATCAACTACAGCAATATGTATTACAGGTGCTTTATGTCTTAATTTTATCTCTTTAGCGATAACTGCTATAACGTCCGATTCATTCCTCTTTTCTGTAGGAACTGTCATTGTATAAATATAAACATGGCCGCCATTTGTTCCCACCCATAATGATGGTGCACTCTCTGTACCTGTAAAAAAACAAACCAACATTTAAAAAATTAATTTCCTACTTCAAAAGTCAACACGAGGCCTAATGTTTGGAATATGCCACAAATTAAACCATTCATAAGCATGGTCTTTCAAACACAACATATGCAATAGTATAGCTAAAATACACCATGCAAAGTGTAACATTTGATTTTACTTTAGTTTATTTGAAAATATGTGTTTTAATCTAAAAATGTTAGAAATGTTTTGCAGGCAATACCATTCAAATGAATTGCTATTTAACATTTTATTTTGCTGAATGTTTAAACACCAAAAAAATCATAGGGGCCATGGCATCGTGATCGTATCGTAGTTGGATTTACAACTACCTATGCAATCCGTGCATATTATATTACCACTTACATTGTGAGTTTGAATCTCGCTGAGGTGAGGTGTACTCGATATAACATGTGATAGTTTGTCAGTGAATTGTGACAGATCAGTGGTTTTCTCCAGGTACTCCGGTTTCTTCCACCTATAAAACTGACCCAGGGATTGAAATTAGTTCCGATTTTTGTCTAGACTACAGGGCTAGGAAGAAACAAAAATCCATAGAACTGCAGGAAATCCACTAGACCTGAATTTGATGTTTTGTTATTATAGTTAAAACAGAAAAAAACTTGCCATTTCAATCTGATGTTAACTAAATCAGTGTACTCCTTTTAATATCAGAAAACAGAATAGTGAGATGGTTTTGTTTTTGTGTACATAGCATGATGGAAAATCTAATTTAAATAAATGTACATGTATATAATATTCCATTTCAGATTGTATCATCCTTACAGTAAAAGAAACTACTATTCAAATAAATTTACCACCTCTTTGCACATGGTATTAATATTGTGAACATTGTTTTGTCATGCCAGTCAAGGGTATCCTTCTTAAAATTATTGGTCCCCGATATAAATTTGCTGTCAGCATCACCACGTCCGTACGCTTTACAAAACTTGCAAAACATCAAGTCATTTTCATGTTGTAACCATCTATATACGTTAACCAATGTTCCTGGAATGTTCGACGCCGCTTTGTCTTATCGTAAACTTTATTTTGTTCCCTTATGTCATCTGCTGTCCATTTTTGGGGCGTTGGTTTAGAAACCCCTTCAATGTGTCTCCACATTTTGACATTGATCAATATCATATAACTTCGCGCATATGAAATTATCGATCTGGTAATTTAAAGCATTTTGGTAATAGGGTGATACAAATAATTGTAAAAAATCATACTGGACAGTTTTCCGGACAGCATAACTTCCAGTAAAATTGTCTAAACTGACGGACCGGTATGATACAAGTTATTGCTAGACCGTGACTGATTTTACTAGACACGGGCTGGCGGACCAATAGTAATTTCGAACCCTGCTGACCACCACAAAATAACTGAAATATTGTTGAAAGTGGCTTTAAACACTATAACCCCATATCCTCCTTAAAGATTATCATACTTACTATTTGAAACAAAGGTATTTGCAAAATAAAGGCATCGCACCATAGATCCTACAGTTTCATCTGGATTTCTAGCCTCAATTTGTCTTTCTATTGGGCGTGGTTCTGGTGATGCCCCTGGGGATGCTCTACTTTTAGATGGAGATGAGCTTCCTTCTTCTTCTGGTTTTTTTTCTTCACTGCAAAAAAATAATAATAAAAACAAGGGCAACGCAAAGCGTGGCATATCCCCTCGCCTAAAAATTTGACCCGGTGACCTTGACCATTGACCTTGAAAATCAATAGGATTCCAGATTCTCTTTAAGGACTAAGTATGTACCAAGTTTGGTCAAAATCCATTGAAGGATGTTGATTCTAGAGTGTTCACAAGGATGTTACATAGTAAAAAATTTGACCCGGTGACCTTGAAAATCAATAGGGTTCCAGATTCTCTTAAGGAATAAGTATGTACCAAGTTTGGTCAAATTCCATTGAAGGATGTTGACTCTGGAGTGTGCACAGGGATATTACGTGGTAAAAATTTGATCCGGTGACCTTGACCTTTGACCTTGAAAATCAATAGAGTTCCAGATTCTCTTAAGGAATAAGTATGTACCAAGTTTGGTCAAAATCCATTGAAGGGTGTTGATTCTAGAGTGTTCACAAGGATATTATGCAGTAAAAATTTGACCCAGTGACCTTGAAAATCAATAGGGTTCTAGATTCTTTTAAGGACTAAGTATGTACCAAGTTTGGTCAAAATCCATTGAAGGATGTTGATTCTAGAGTGTTCACAAGGATGCTATGGAAGGAAGGATGGACAGTAGCGTTACTATATCCCATCGCAACTTCATTGGAGAGGGGATAATAAATTATAGGCAGATCAACTTTTCTGTAACAAACAGCAGACATCATATTTTTTATTTTTGAGATTCATCAAATTTAAACTTTGTTTTACGATCAGTCAAACATGTTTCTCATAACGGGCACTATTAAATAAATCTTTTATTCAGAGTTATTGGGCATTCATTGTAATCTCTATCCCGACAACCAGACTTGGTGGAGGACAGCCTGAACAGATAATACAATCCGACCAGTGAAATCCCTGCCCTTGGGTGATTGAAAACTTGAACATTTGTGGTGGGTATAAGGGTAAAAATTCAAGCCAATGGCGTTCGACTTGTGGACCAAATTCAACTACCTGAACTATCTGGCCCCCTTATATATACAAGTTCATCGACCTCTGTCATTTTGTTGGGTAAAAATTAGGACAAGCAACTATTCTAAATTGCATTCCCAAGTGGGGCAAAGCTAGTATACTGACAATTCATATTAATTTTTTAAATGTGTGTATTACGTTTTCCTTCAGTATGAAAATACTGATCTTTAAAATGGGTATTTCTTCAACGATTAACTTTTTACTAAGATGAAATCTCTGTCCAACATCAAAATGACTAGATACCAATGTTGTCTCTTATCATTCCAGTAATGCTGTAAAATACTTACGTTTTTTGTTCTGGTTTAGCTTTATCTTGTCTCCTCTCTGATCTTCTCCGTCTAAGTCTACGGAAGGATTCCCTTAAGGATTTCTTAAATGATTTACGTCTTGACATTGGTGTATCTGATGTCCCAGTCATATCTGATATAAATAATTTTGTCTTTAATTAAATATACCTATATTACCTGTTAGCAGTGTATGTTTTATGAAATCCTTATTGTTATAAATATATTTGAATTCATTGAGAAAGGAAGAGGCTAGTGCTTTACAATACTTATTAATTATACATGTACAAATGTATATTTAAAAACAAAGACAGGTTAAGAACTTTACTTTGATATTGCTAGTATAAAAATTATTTAGATTGGACAAGACTGAGCAATAACAAGGATAAAGCATATACACTGATCCACAGTATTTCAGATGGCTATTGAAACATTGAAGGAAAAATTGGACGAGAGTAAAACAATGGACCACACATAAAACATTTTTTCAGGAGGCAAGTCAACAACCATTGTTAAAATCAATGAATGGTCGATATTATCCTTTAGGCATAGTCTTCCCTGCAGAAGGTTTTGGAAGGGCGCCGGTACCCTGCCTCTATTTCCTGATGCCAGGCCCTTTTTGGTTTAATCGGCACCCTGTCCTTTTTGGTGGAATTCATAGGCACCCAGCCTTGATCGGCGCCTTTTGTTAACTTTGAGATTGGGACCGACGATCTATCTTTTAGCGGTATCGATTTACGGTTATTCCCCTTTGTCTAAACAAATCACCATTTGCATTTGGTTTTTGAAGTGAACAACTGCTGACAACGATGCCAACAGCAGAAAGAAACTAGAGAAAGAGGGAGGAGGGGGCTCTAAAAGAAGCCAGAAAATGTCGGAAACTGCTAGACTATTTAAGGTGCTTAAATATGCTACATGTAACTCATTGTACAACGAAGTGAAACGAGAATGTCAAAAAAAAAAGAAGATTTTTACAATGTTCTCCCATTGTAGCAAGTAGAAATTTTCCTTCAAAAATGTTATTTTAGTAATTAAATTAGATAACCAAAGGACTGAATAAACATCCCGACTCCTAATTGGCATGTGTATAGTATAAATGCCAGCGGAGATGAGACATGTGAGATGTCACAATTTACCTGTAATTACCTTATTTTTTTAATCCATCAGTTTTAATATTAAATATGCTTTTAATTGATAAATTTTTTAATTTTTGAATATTTTACTTACAAAATGAAAGACTGAGCTATTTAATATTCAACAATATTTTAGCTGTGTGTTATATGTATGTATGTATATTATTTATATTGTCGCTATAGTGTATTAAATGGTTGAAAATTTATTGATTTAGTATGACAATGTACATTTACAAACGATACCCTTAACACAGATGAACACTCACTTGATGTGTCCTAAATGTTGCCCCAACACGCTTGGGGTGTTTGTCAATGTTTAACCTGCCCTTTTCAAAAGCTGCAGGGAACACTATAGGCATACATACCTCCTGGATTTAAAGTGCATCTGGTTGCTATTGGTTTCTTTTGAGCATAATCAAACAGGGCAAAACCGTGAGCTGTACCAGCTGCCATTCTGAAACAAACAAACAAAATTAACAGATAAAGAAAGACAACTCTTCCTTTAATACTTCATGACAACTGTAATTCATTCATTGTATTGTCACATTGAACAGAAATTGACTAAATAATATGAAATCTGTCCGACATGAAGTATAAAGGATGTTCTCTGTACTCAAAAATGCCATTGCTACACTTGTTTGGTTTTTTTCAATCAAACAATATTCATGTATAATTGTCCTGTCCTAGCTTAAAATTTCTGTAAAACAAATCTACACATTTTTTAAAATAATTTTTTTAATACAATGTGCATCCGTTTTGATGTCAAAAAAATTGCTTTGGGAATGCAATCAATTGCTTTCTGCTTCTGTTTACTTCTTAACATTTGAAACCTCGTTAATAAAATCTAGAAANCGATCATTGGGAATATTGCCGTCCGTGAACTCGAAGCTATATGCTACCGGCAAGTCTCTGCGTGACCTGAAAAAAAGTGTCTGATACTTGCTCCTATGCATAAAACGCCCCCCACCTACAAATTATCCTTTTAAAGCTTAAGACCGCATTCTATACGTACCTAAAAACGCCATTGCTACACTTGTTTGGTTTTTTTCAATAAAAAAATATTCATGTATAATTGTCCTGTCCTTGCTTAAAATTTCTGTAAAACAAATCTACACATTTTTTAAAATAATTTTTTTAATACAATGTGCATCCGTTTTGATGTCAAAAAAATTGCTTTGGGAATGCAATCAATTGCTTTCTGCTTCTGTTTA
>MJUT01040593.1:729703-743500 GCA_002080005.1 Gigantidas platifrons | reverse complement strand
TCACTGTAAACAGGAAGTAGATGTGCGGTAAACCTGGAAAGGGGAGACACGGTACAAGTCATTATGCCAAAGCCATATATCAAATATAAAATCATTTCTTCCAGTAGAAGCTGAGATATCTGTTACGAAAATGTGAACGGACGGACAAGGTGATTGCAATATAGCCCCCTCTATACGGGTGGGGGTATAAAATCATTTCTTCCAGTAGAAGCTGAGATATCTGTTACGAAGGTGTGAACGGACGGACAAGGTGATTGCAATATAGCCCCCTCAACTGGTACTTGTACTTACAGTTGCCATTCAGAGTGGAATCCAAGAGCAGTACATGCTGCTGGTGGATACAGTTGCATCATAACTGTAGGCTGGAATCCTGCGGCATATTTCACTTCTCCTTCCCTGGACTTTAGTGCCTCGTGTCCTTTCCACACAAAATTATCACGATCACTAACAATGTTCATGGTATTAGAAGAAACTTCATACTCTCGTTCCTCACGTTCCATTTGTAATACCACAACTTGACCAGCAGTACCAGCAATAACACAGGTTTCACTGAGTGGACACATTGTTATTTTCTGTATGCCTAGTCTTGGATCATCACTGAATGGATCATATATTCCTACCTGTGAAAGAAATTTCATTTAAATATTACATTTCATTGTAAAATTCCATTGAGATCTTACAACAAATCTGGGGTGATTTACTGGTAAAATTTGCAGTTGACAGAATCAGGTATCAAGACCAAAATGGGAAGAATTTAGACTATGCAATGGAAATGATTGCCCCAAACTAGTAAACTGATATTCGGACTAGTAATTTTCCCTTACCACTAGCCCGATCAGACTAGTAAAACATTTTACTCCCCTACCTTGTTCTCTATGATTTTTACATAAAAAAGATAAAATTTCAAAAAAGGTACAAATATAATAAACGTCTATCATACAGATTTTATTTGTAAACAAATACGAATAAACTGTTAGCCTTTAGTAGTTTAATACCAGGGTAACCAGTCTGAAACCACGTTGTTCCGTTATTCCGATCTGTCTTATTACCAAAGCAATCTGCTTCAACACGGACATGTATTATTAATACTATTGATGTTACCAACATAGTCAAAATCATGGTGGATCGCCATTTATAGATAGTAAAAGAACTATTAAACTTTACTAATGAGGATATCTTAAGAGATTCATTCAGTTATTTTTTTTTCTTCAAATGAGTGTTTTTTTATTTTTCGTTCTTTATCTCCCATTCTCTGCACATGGCGGTGTACTGTCTTAAGATTTATTGTAGTAACATTGCTTCGGTGGACTGAAGGACCAAGCCTGGCAAGGTTGCTAAGAGGAAACGTACTGCCGATGATGTTATTGAACAAAAGCGATCGTACGAAGGACAAGGGCCACTGGTAAAATGGTCGTAAAAATAAAATATATTAACCAATTTTGTGTGTGTTTTTTCTTTGGACTAGTAAAATTATGTTCGAACTAGTAAAACCTAGTGCTTCACTAGCCCGAGGGACTAGTGGCTAAAAAAGTTTTTGGTGCAGACTGACAATGTAGAATTGCCTCCCTTTTTGAAAAATGATGTTTTTCAAAAAATTTATTTCAAGTGATGTGTAACTGTTTTGTTTGCTTTGTTTTGTTATTTTATGATAGATACTAATGTTTTTACTGCGATGAATTTGTTGTAATAAAATACTTTCAGCGGATTTTGTTTTGCGAGTCTTTGTTTTTTTTTTGTAACGCCATTCATAATGCAAGCTATGTTGAGGAATAAATCAAAGTGACCTACATTGTTATAATATGACATATTTTTCTGAATAGAGAAAAACAATAACAAATTAATAAAATTTATTAATTCAGCAGTTAAAATAAAACATTACTACAACATTTAACATTAAACAAAGCACTAAAAGTTCATTGACTGACACATAAAATACAACATTTGAAAGCACTAATATTTTAATGTCTTCCAGATAATGTTCACCACGAGGATGCGTTACCACATTTACAACAATGTTTGGCTTGCAGTGTGAAAAACAACAGTAGAAATAAAATTTAACAGCCACTTTGTTGTTTAATTAAAGAGTCTATCATCAAAGAAAAAATAAACAATAGCGAATGAATTAATCTCACACATGATTTTGTTTTTAAGTTCTTTAGCTTGTGCATCCATTCATAAAAATTTAAATTAGGCCATAAATAGTTAATTTCTTGGTTCTCAGGCCCGCCCGCATGTAGAAATTCGTCGCCGCATTGCCGATTTTATTGCAAAAATTAATTATTTTTTTTATTAAAATGTGGTAGTGCTGTCCGTACGGAAAAAACAACCGCATCCGTTTTTTCTCTTATATCGCTTGGTCGGTGATACGCTTTAAAACGCATCATGCTTAAATGAGATTTAAAGCATCGCTATGACAATGTATGAATAAAAAACGTGTTTCTGTTTGTCATTTAGACAAAATGTCAATCGTTTCTGTGCAAATTCGGCACAAATGTTTGCCAGTTTTACCAGGGAACATAATAGGGGCTTCTCCAAACTTGTATCTTATTGGAATTGTTTACGGAGATAAAAAAAAATGGTACGTTGGGACCAGCAGATTGGACTTTTCCATAAAAAATAACCACTTGTGATGTTTCTACCACTATCGGAAGAAATAAAATTGAAATTTTCGATAAAGTAAAGAAAAGTTTTATACATTGCCATATTTTTTACAAAAAAAAGAAAGAAGAAAAAATGCCTCCCTCATCACTTTTTACAGCAGTAAAAGGATAAAAAAAAATGCTGCCCTCCCTCATCTATTTTGACAAAAAAGGGCCAGAGAACCAAGTAATTAATTTTGCATGGCCTTAAGTTTTATTAATTTTTAATGCAATAAATTAGCGTGGGTGCTATTAATTGACAACTTCTTAATCATAACACTAATACCCATTTTATTGTTTGAATATTTAAAGAAAAGTCTTGATTGACATCATTAACAACATCACAGGTGGGATTATTGATTTTTCAATTACCGATAACGGAAGTGTCAAGTGCCATTCTAATACATTTGCAGACCTGTTTACCCCGCTTGACCTATAGGAGTAGTTTTCTTCCTTGACTGAGAGTAGTTTTCTACTTTTAAAGAGTAGTTTTTGTCTAATACGCTAGGGGGTTTGAGAGCACCCCCTCACTAAGAAAAGTTTGAAAAATTAGGTATCGTTTCCTGCAATGTACATCATACAGCTTCTTGTTGAACATGATTGTTTGTTTATACCTGTGTGTATTGTCTAAGTGTAATGATTTATTGGCTAGCCTAAAAGCATATGGTACTTACTGAAAATTTGTCAACAGTGCAACATGTTTATGCAACCCGTTTTAACATAAAATTATGTTAATGCATCAATAATTTAAATTTTACAGTCAAATCCAGTTTATATATTAGATAGGGTAGTTTAACATATACTCGATAGACATTGAAATGATTGCCCCGTTCGATTATCTCCCTTGCTTGTAGATGCAAACATCACATCTATTAATTCCTTTTATAATCATTATTCTGAACAAATTTATGTATAGTGTAATGACTTTAGAAATAATATAAATATATGTACAGTTCTCATTAAATAAAAATATTAATTGTACACTACGATGTAAAAAAATTCCAAATAACAAATTTATCAGTAGTAGGGCTATCACATAAAATATCTGAAAACAGCTTAATAGATCAATAATCATACATATTATCAAATGCAAAGATAATTCATTGCTAAATAAGATTATACAATCTCTATATATTTGCAAACCTCAATTTACGATAAATCTGATTTTTTTCCCTTTACTCTCAACTTCATCGACAAATTTCAAATATGGCAGTTATCACTTCGTTAACCAGACACGAAAAGTCAGTCTGCCACAAGTAGAACACGGTAAAAATGTATCCCCCTTTGTTGAGGGTTTGAGACAATTCCAAATTTCTGTATATTCATGTTTACATCTTTCTCTTATCAATGGCAGTGACTTCTTCAAGCTCAGTCCCCTGCTTGCGTTTGGCATGCCGCCATTAATTTTCAGACACATGTTACTAGATCATCAAAGTGTTTGTAAGGAGCATGGATATAAAATAATTTTAAACCGCTCAAACGACAAAGATTCAGTGTTGCGTTCGGATATCTACCATAAGAAACAAGAGTAATTTCTGGCAATTTCTTTTCAGTTTTGCAACTTGTTGGCGTAGAAATAACTTATGAGGGCGTAGAGCGTAATTTAGGGGTCAAAAGTGGTAGAAACTACGCTGAAATCGTAGTGGTAAACAGGTATGCATTTGTATGTGATCGTTCGTGCGTAACGGAAGACAGGTAATCCATTTGTTTGTTCAGGAATTTCCTTGGTTATATCAGGTCAATTTTGAGTAATAAAAACATTGTTTGGGTTTAAAATTCTCTTCGTTACAAGCCTGATTTTCGTTGTAAAAAATTTGTAAAAGGCCTTCAAAAATACATTGTTTAAATAGCCATGGGACCGGGGATTTATCTTTACTTCGTTATAATCCTGATTTAGTTACAAGCCTGTTCGTTATAAACCAACTCTACTGTATATTGTTTAAAAACAAAAAAAACAAAAAAATAGAAAAATATCAAAAGACATTCAAGTGTTTGAAAAATGAATTTAGTCCCAAGGTAAATTGAAAGTTGTGCACGAATGACAATTGAGAATAGTAGCATCTTTAGGAAAAAGAATATTCATCTCTTAGAAAACTAAATTTGGATATAAAGCAAAACAATAAATTTCCACTGGACATAAACCAAACAATCTATCAACAAATCATTCTTACTTTTCTAAATGGTGGCCATTCTTCCTCCACTTCAGGAGAGTTCTGTTCTCCAGGATGGAAGTCCACATTAAACATGGTAGCAGTAGACAGAGAGTACAGTAATCTCATGGCTAAACCTGAAGCATCCCAGAATTTTATGGTACCATCTTCATGTCTGAAAATAAAAACAATCTAACTAAAATTTCAAATTTCTTCCATAAAAAACCTAATTATCATTAATTAGACTAACACGATTTATAAGTCAGATGTAAATTCAAGATATTTTACAATATAACTTTGTAAACATTCAAGGGAACCAAAATGGATAGTTATTCCTCACAATACAGTCTTCGACGTAACCCACTTGCCCGAAGCCCGGGACAAGTAATTCGTCCGTCGGACAAGAGAAATTTCATAGGCACAAGTCCGAACGGGCAAGTAAACTTTTTACTTCTTGATTTGTATTTACATAATCATCAGAATGTTTTTTTCAAAAGAATTCAATTTTATAATGACAATTTCGAACATTTTGACAATTTATTTTCCAAAACATGCTACATATTTGTGTACGATGTATTGACACATAAACTGGTGACGTAAGCACATATTTTCGTACAAACACGTGTTCCGGATTTTACCCAAATGCTAATGATTTAAATAGAAACATTCCAAAGTTAAAAGTTGAGTTTGAAAATTCAAAATGTTTCTGAAATATCACAAAGATGCCATACCTGGCAAAAAATGGAAAATATGAAGAAACGTGAGAGAGGTCGCTCCAGTTCAGCTGAATGCAGGGTAAGTAAGTAATACCATGAAATATATTTTTTCTTTTCGGGCTAGTACAATATGGTGCGGACAAGTAGGCTATTAATGTCACTTGCCTGATGGGGCAAGTGGTCTGACAGGGTTCCCACTCTTTTCCAGATATGAAATTCTAGGGTTTTTCCAGGACTTTTTTTTTCAGTTTTCAAGGATATATATATACCACATAACTTCTCATATATATATATATATATATATGAGAAGTTATGTGGTACCACTGTGCTATAATGAACTATAGTACTGCAAATTACCCTGCTCTCCTCATGTTTTTTTTCAAGTAGTGCTTCAGGAACATGTTTTGTGTAAGATATTTACAAATTAAAATTTTATGATAGTGCTTTTGACTGTATTTGTGTTGTACCTTGGGATAGAATAATCTAATCGTGTCTGGATAAGTTTTCTTGTTCGTTATTTGCCGCTTGAACAAGTATTCTGTTATTATCATAATGGACTTCTTCACGTGTGATTGAATATTGATCGCCATCATCGGAACTAATTCATGTAACATTGACCTGCACTACTTCTACAAACACATTGCAGATTCAAGTTATCTATTCGTCCCTATGAATTTCGTCCTTTTTTTGGGCCTATTGTAGACGCTTTTATTATTATTGGGACGAATTGATTATCGGACCAAGGGAAGTAACTTGAAATTGACAAATTGCATCAAAACTTCCGGTGGTTAAAAATTTACGCTTTCAATAAAGATTTCCAGGGTAAATCCCGGATTATAACAATTTTTTTAATTTTCAAGGACATTTCCTGACCGGGAATGTGTAAAACGATATTCCCAGGTATTTCCCATTTTCCAGGATGCGTGGGAACCCTGGTCTGAAAATATTAGCGTGAAGACTAAATACATTATTCTCTAAATGCAACATGATTTTCTTGCTTGAATCTATTGTCATGGTCAAGTTCACCTACTACTTTGCCATGACGTGGTCACATTATCTTAAGTTAACTCATGTGTATTTTTTTTATCATTATTTTAGCATGGTAGTGCCGGAACAAATAAGTTTTATTCATCCCAGTGTGGTGTACTCCTGGTCTTAAGCCGATCTATCCTTTGAAAATGTAAGCTTAAGCCAGTTGTGATTTGGATATATGATCAAAAACTTTTCAACATCAACAGTCTCAGAAGACTGCCAGAAGGCGCTAAGGGTCTAGAATTCCAAAATTTCACAGACAACCGACAACCATTTTCTTGGTCAAACATTTTTGAATATTTCTATAATCTGAATGACAACCATTAAAATAATATCTAATTTACCCTGTCAGTAACAAATCTTTAGATATTCCTTCTGCTCCTTTTAGTTTGCCTCCATTTATTGGCCATTCCTGTAGAAACACAATATAAAATGAAAATGAAGTTTTAAAATAACTAGACTAAATGGATGTTTTCACTGTAAAATTGATGGTATTTTATCTACATAATCTATATATAACATGTTAGAATTTTTGGATGAATCAAAGTTTCTTCTAAAGAATTTGTACTTTAATATTTGAGAGAAAAAAGAATAGTGATAAAATTACTAATTTTACTAGCAAAATTGAAAGATCTAAAAAGGTAATTATTTCAGGATTATTAAGGAAGTGCTTTTTCAATTCTATGTGCAGTAGGAAGGGGCTTTAAATCTTATAAAATGGGAAGTGTCATTAAATAATAATGCTATCTTGATCATTCCATTTCTGAATTAAATTCAAATAAGAATTTGTTATATAATATCCAGGTCAATAGTAATACTGCATGTCAGATAAGTGAAAACAAGGAATTTCTAACAAACAAACAAAATAATTAATCTTGCACAGATACATTACTTCTGTACCAGTGTTTTCATTTGAAGCCGGGAACCGGCGCATTTCACCGGCTATTGCTATAAAATCCCCGGCTATGAATTTTTCAAGTATGGGTTTAATGTTAAAAAATAAATCCAGTTGTCTTTTCAATTTTAATTGTGTAAGTTTGCCATTTGCCGGCATGTACTCTCGGAGTGAACATGGGATTATATAATTCGGGGATTGAAAACAAATCTTAGTGTTTGAGAGCTTGGTTACAATTTGACCTTAATTTCGTGTATGAAAAAGCGCTGCTGTGACAAAGAAACGAGTTGATGGCCATTTTTTCTTTCAGCCTCAAATCATTATCGTCCCATTTATAATATTTCAATTACTTCCGGTTTTCTATCTAACGGTTTCGTTTACTTCAGAAGATAAATATGCAATGACCGAAGGCTGAAGGGAAGAATTAATTATTTCTTTATGTTAAAACATTACGATTCACAGTAGGAATAATAAATAAAAGTTTAATCATTCCAACGGAAGATTCGAGGCCGACTACAGCTTTGGTCCGAATGACACTGATAACATCGACGAAGCGGCAGAAATCAATATTAAACTTTTGTCCAAAAAAAGCAGAAAGATGATTAAAATAATTTGAATTAATTGATTGAAATAGTGAACTGTGAAGGTTTATGTTTACTATTAAAGTAAGCATGGTCTGATCTTGTAACGTTGTATCGGTATGGAAAAAGGGGGTACCACCACGTGGGTACTACCGAATACGATGAGGACCAGCCCAAGAGTAAACCAGTAAAACTTAGTTTAATTGTTCAGACCACTAAATATTTTCAGTTTTTATTTAGAACTACATTTGTATATAAAATAAATTGCAGGAATTTGATTCGGACCAGTAAATTCAAATGTTCATTTCGGGAACTCGGCCAGTAAGATGCCACATTTCTGACTCTAATATCTCGAATGACATTGCAAATATTCGATGTCCCTAGTCATTTTCAAGAGTATCCTGTTTGACATTATTTTGATTTTCTGTTTGAGGACATGGGATATTCATGTATTACAGTATTTGCATTAACATGAAAAGGTATCTAGTCTGCCAAACAACAGACTAAATGTATATGCAGATGTCTATGACTATGAATATAAGGAACTGTCTATCCCCTTCTGAAGCACATGCTTGAGTTCTCCCTTAAAAAATATTTTATGGGGGTTTGGTCATTTGTGATTGTATATTTTCAAATTAAAAGGTTATTGAAATGTACCAATCTTTGACAACTTTCCTTCTTCATTTAAAAAAAAATAATTTGTATTGATACTTGTTTGTGGTTACATTAACAATCATATTCTTGAATATTACTAAAATCTGAAAGTTCTTTTCCGTTATTAAAAAAAGTTAAATGCATACTTAAGAGTGAAATTACAGTAAGAATATAGAAAAGGCTAGCAAATTAACAAGTATATTTTTTAAATGTGCATTTACAGTGTGTGGCCAAAGGTATTGGCACATGTAAAAAAAATCCCTATATAATAAACCAAAACCATATTTTTTCAAAAAATTATTGTGAAGTCATTTCTGGATAGATTTTAACACATTCGGAATTGTCTATAGTTTGATTGTTTATTTGCTCATTATGTTTATATGAGTGGTTTTTACTTGTACATAATTTAAACACAACAAATAAAAATTGACTGATTTTCTTATATATTTCAACTAAAAATAAATCCTAAAAATAAACAATCATGTTTAAATTATGAACAAATAAAAACCACTCATATAAACATAATGAGCAAATAAACAAACAAAATGTAGACAATTCCGAATGTCTTGGTGTAAAATTTGTCCAGAAATGACTTCACAATAATTTTTTGAAAAAATATGGTTTTGGTTGATTATATAGAGATTTTTTTTATATGCGCCAATACTTTTGGCCACATACTGTACTATGATAATATAAGCTTTAAGATAAGAAATTCATAATGATGCTATTTTAATTATTCAAAAACTGCAAAGAATCTGAATGCTGATATAACTTCATACTATGTCAAGGAAATGAAGCAAACACCAATATTATCAAATCTTTATTTTCAATAGTACATAATCATAGGGGAAGTCCATATTTCTTTTCTGAATGATCAAGTTTATTTCTACTACCTACCAAACTTGTACATTTATCTTTGACTTGAAAAATTGCAGAGCCATGTGACATCTTTCTCAGAAATAGCAATGGAAAATGACTGATGGTTGTTAACTTAATCTTGAGAAATCATTCTCAATGAAATATTGTTCAATGGTCAAGAAGATTTTTAAAGTTAGGAAACACCCTCAAAAGCAAGTCAAAATTCACCAAATCAAAAATCGGCTGGGGTGCTTCCACCTGCACCCTTACCAGGGATTTTCACTGAACCCATTGGTAGCTTTCTGACTCTCAGCCGAATTTTCTCTCCGTCTATAATTCTAAAATCTCCCCCTATCAAAATTTGTAGTGAAAACACTGTTTACTAGTTTTCTACAATACAACAATAAATGTGGTGCATTGTGGGATATAGAATATCACTAAAGTATAAAAATAATACCATTTTCACTATTTTATATGGAAATTTTGTTCCTGGTTGACTAGCAAAGCAATTTTTTTGAAGTCAACAAGGACAACTGGTAAACAACATACCCTCTTTGAATGTGATTTTGCTTGAGATTCTCCAACATCAGCGATTTTTTGCCATAACTGATCAGGTACATTAGCTACATGATTTGAACAAGTGATGGGTGATGAGTGAAGACTGTTTAGATATGGGTTCTGGAACGATGGCCAGTTCTGTGAATCTAAATCTATCACAATCAATTCTTCTTCTAGTAAAACTATTAAACAGTGTGGTTCATCATGTTCTGAAAAACAACATTAAATATTGTCATCAAGAAATGTCTACATTTTTCTAAATAACAAGTTAATTTTTGTCCACCCTTATGGTTATCGAGGACAATCTTTATTTAAATCCTACCTTTACAAATCTATAATTTTATTAAAATACCAGATTTTATAAAAATAACTGTTCTATATTTTATAATTCCTCCTTACATATGAATGTTGTCTTCTGATTGGTTGATAAAAGGGGATTTTTTTTTTTTTTAAACAATTCTTAGTTTTTTTCCACTTTTCCCCATCGGAGGGGTATTTGTCCTTGGGAATTCGGTATAGCATAAATACCATGCTCGAGAGAAAATCCCTTCTTTAAATAGTTTAAGACGTCACATATGTAATTTCTAATTACTCGGCTTTCTTCTTCCAACCAACGATAAAGAAAAGAAAAATGACAGACGACAGTGTCGGCCGTTATTTTGAATTTTACAGAGCTAATTTGAATGGTGAAAAAAACACGGAAAGGTTCCTTGGTTCCAATCTGCAATGGTGCTTGCATGCCAGTTTTATTGGCTGTTAAATATTCGGTGGAATTAAACAAATATATCCCGTTAGTGAGGGTTATTTGTGAAAAATACCAGTTTCGAGAACAGGAAAATTTCCCTCAATCGTGAAATTTGCCTCTCCTCTCAACCATTATTTTTTTGCAAATAACCCTCATTACCAGGATATATTTGTATAAAACACCATCAAATGTTTCTCGATTGCTGGTAACTTCAAAACGTATTAGTTAGAACAACTCCATTAACTATTAACATTTTTTTTTTTAAAGCTGATAACTTCAAAAAGTATAAAATTTATACACTGCTTTATATTAACTTTTACATGCAAAATTGTCCTTCTGATAACGAAACAGAATCATTTCATTTTGTAAAACAATAACCTTACTACAGAGGGAAAATACCCAATCCAGGACAAACATTTTCGCCAGTTATCTATTTAATATTATAAACTAGAGAAAGTTGATCTGGTGATCACAGATACCCCTGCATTTCAAACCTTTAAAGTCCCCATCTTCTAAGAGAAAAAGGGCCATAATTCATGAACGGTAAATGTCAATTTCACCATAATCGAACTTAATCTGTATCTTATGGTACATCACATTGTGTTAAAGTTTGAAAAGATTTGGTTGAGTCATACCTTAAATACCATCCGAAAGCCTAGAAAGTCCCTATTTTCTATGAGAAAAAGGGCCATAACTCAGGAACGGCAAATGTGAAATACACCGTAATCAAGCTTAACCTGTATTTAGTGGTCCGCAGCATTGTGTTAAAGTTTGAAAAGATTTGGTTGAGCTATACTTTAAATATCATCCGGAAACCTAAAAAGTCCCTATTTTCTACAAGAAAAAGGGCCATAACTCAGGAACAGTAAATGTGAAAAACACCGTAATCGAAATTAACCTGTATTTAATAGTCCACAGCATTGTGGTAAAGTTTGAAAAGATTTGGTTGAGCCATACTTTAAATATCATCCGGAAACCTAAAAAGTCTTTATTTTCTACGAGAAAAAGGGCCATAACTCAGGAACGGTAAATGTGAAATACACTGTAATCGAACTTAGTCTGTAATTAATGGTCCACAGCATTGTTTTAAAGTTTGAAAAGATTTGGTCAGGCAGTACTTTAATTATCATCAGGAAACCTAAGAAGTCCCTATTTTCTAAGAGAAAAAGGGCCATAACTCATGAACGGTAAATGTGAAATACACCTTAATCGAACTTGACCTGTATTTAATGGTCCACAGCATTGTTATAAAGTTTGAAAAGATTTGGTTGAGCGGTACTTTAATTATCATCCGGAAACCAAAAGTGTGACGGACGGACAGACATGAGGATCCCTATATACCCCCGACTCTCGTCGAGCGGGGGTATAATAAACGAGTTACATTGAACAGTGCTTCCCAAGGTGAACTAGAATTTACTGGACATTCGGTCCAGTAATGATGGTGACATTACTGGACCGAATGACATTTCACCGGACCGAATTTTTTTAAGGCATATGAAAAGCAGAATTTGGACACTACGTTATGAATGCAACAGACAGTGGACACTCTGATGCATCACAAAATTATGAGAAAATGGGTACAGTATTTATCTTGCCATTGCTATTTGATGAAAATGTAGACATTTTGCTGAATCAGTGAATGCAAAAACTCTCAAGAATCTTTTACTTGTCACACATTATGTCCTAATATAGAATTCCTCCACATATATAAATGCATCATGCAAAGAAGAGAAAGGTAGTACATTTTGTAAAAGAAAATGATTTGTTTCCATCTGATATTTATCCAAAAAAAAACAATCCCTACCTAGCTACCCTTTTTTTCTGGGCGTAACTGCCGCGTAACTGAAACCACACATATTTTTTTTATTTGGCCTTACTAGTGATCATGAAGGAGATATATAAACTATCTGACAACTCACACCCTTCCGTTTGAATAAATATGATGAAGCACATACTACTACATTTGTACTAGCTTGAACTTAACACTTTTTTTTTAAATTCCTGGATTAACCTTGATCTGGACAAAAAAAAATCCATCTGATATGCATGATAAACACTGTAATGCATGACAATTCCCATTTCCCGGGGAAAGTAAAAAAAATAGAGGCTCCTAGGAGCCTGTAATCGCTCACCTGGCTCAAAGTTGGCCCAGCAGTTTCAGAGGAGATAATTTTTAAGTGAATTTTGGCGAATCTTCTATTTTTAGCAATGGCCGCCATTTTCTTTGGCGGGTGGGGTTGTCGGATATAATTCTGAAGGTAGACCATCTAAAGACCATTTCACCATAGTTTGGGCCCATTTGACCCAGAGGTTTCAGAGGAGATAATTTTTAAGTGATTTTTTGCCAAATTTACTATTTTAGTAATGGCGGACATCTTGGCTGGCAGTCGGGTCGTCGGACAGAATTCTGAAAGGGGATCACCTAAAGACCATTCCACCATAGTTTGGATTCAATTGGCCCAGCAGTTTCAGAGGAGATAATTTTTAAGTGATTTTTTGGTGAATTTTCTATTTTTAGTAACGGTGGCCATATTGGTTGGCGGCCGGGGTCGTCGGACACAATTCTAAAAGATGACCACCTAAAGACCATTCCACCATAGTTTGGCCCCAATTGGCCATGTAGTTTCAGAGGAGATAATTTTTAAGTGATTTTTTGCCAAATTTGATATTTTTAGTAACGGTGGCTATCTTGGTTGGCGGCCGGGGTCGTCAAACAGAATTCTGAAAGGGGATGACCTAACGACCATTCCACCATAGTTTGGGCCCAATTGTCCCAGCAGTTTCAGAGGAGATAGTTTTTAAGTGATTTTTGGCCAAATTTTCTATTTTTAGTAAAGGTGGCCATCTTGGTTTGTGGCCGGGGTCGTCGGACACAATTCTGAAAGAGGACCATCTGAAGACCATTCCACCATAGTTTCGACCCAATTGGCCCAGCAGTTTCAGAGGAGATAATTTTTAAGTGATTTTTT
>MJUT01040593.1:688785-703257 GCA_002080005.1 Gigantidas platifrons | reverse complement strand
GGTGGAGGGGGGATTGTTTGTAGGTCAGGATTAAAATCAACAATTTGTAATTGTAAGGTTGTCGTTATGTACCCACCCATCTTTACACCACATGAAAAATATATCTAGAATCAGAATGCAGTGACTCAGCTAGCAAGGGTTTCTGGACAATTGCTCACCTAAATTGTCCTGACAAACTTTATAAAAATTAGTTTAATTATTAAAGAATGTTGTGAAGAAATTTTTATAAAACTGGCAATTGTCCTGAATATTACCATTTCTAGTTGAAACACTGGAATGTTGGGAAATTCTGTCCTAAATGTTTTCTCAGTCCCATATGGATACATGTTTTAAAAATATTCCAGGCCTAAGATAACATAACTTAAGTTAGTGTTCTATATATGTCAAGAGAGGTGACAATCCATACTGGGTGGGAAAGTAGCCTTTTTCACACATTCTTATATCTAACTAGTTATAGATCAGTGTTCCCATGTGTATGACAAGCATTAATTAGCTTAGAAACAAAGATAATTACCTCTTCAGCAAGGAAAAACAATTGGTTGACAGACGCTCCACTCTTTAACTCACCACAAAATTCCACACCAGGTTGTCCTACTCTATATAATAGTTAAGGTACTTTATATAACATTGCTATTAACTAAATCTAGAAACTCACTTCAAATCTCAATAGAAAGAATAAGTTTCTGCTTAGAGAATGAAATAACTGAAAATCAATGGAAAAATAGCTGAAACAATCTACACCTGGCAGACCTGGATTTAAAATGTCAATTTAAAAAAAAAAAACAATTTCCTGACAGTGCCCCACAACCTGCAACTATGGAATTTTTTAAGTCAGTAAAAGTACATAAAAATGGAATGCTTAATCAGCAAAATTGTTATCCTATAGTGCAGACACTATCATAACTAACCTCTTTGTTTACTTTACAAATGCAGTACACTACATTCGTATTTACTGATAAACCTTTCAACATTGTAATTTTTATTCTGTATATAAACTGTTGTGAGTTTTATAAATGATAACTTAATATCTTAAGCATGTGGGGGTACATTCAATATCCTCCAGAATTTTCTTGTTTTTTTAAAGGGGTAAAAATTCCAATTTAATAACAGGTGATAATGATAGATCTCTTTTATTATTTTCATATTATTTGACATTTCACAATTCTACAACAAAAATGCACCTAAAGCGACAGTGGGGGGTTTTGCTGACAATAGTAACCATCCTTATTTAAATGTCTATTTCAAATGTAAACAATTTGCTGTGAAATTTACACAACTATCATTTTACACCTGACCTATTTTATGATTTAATGACACACTTGCTCAATGCTGCATCATAATGAACCATTCATATTTTATATCATTAATAATATATAAAAGATAGTTTGACATCCTCCTAATTCTGTTGTGCTATTTTTGAACTCTGTTCGACTTCTGCTATTTTCCAATTATAATCAAATTAGAAGAATTTGACAGCTGTTGAACAGAAAACGGACAACGGCTTTGTAATGCTTAAAGGAAAAGACCAGTCAGTTGAAAAGTTGTTTTAATTCAATTCATTATAACTTGTTATTCGTAAATAAGTTATTATTTAAAAAAAAACACCTTTATTAACATTAATATACCCAATTAGAAATATGAATATTTGGAATTTCCTGTCGTAGTGTAAGCGGCCATGACACCTCTTCATGTGACGTCACTCAGTCGTATCATGTTAGTTGAATAAATAACATGTATCTNACTCTTCCCAACATCGTGCCCGTTTGGTTATGTTTTAATATCAGATCAACTGCAATACAATGTTTATAAATGTATATCGTTCTAATTTTGTTCTTAATATTCCCATCCCATGTTACATTTTCATAAAACAAAGGAGTTTATTTGTATCGGGGGGGGGGTTCGACGTATAATTTCATGTTTTACGTGATTGGCCGTAGGTTAAATAACTGTCATTTTTAACTCGTTTTGTGCTTACACATGTTTTTTCTTCTTTTTTGTCCGCAATGCTGTCATACTTTGCCGTGTTTTTCGAGGTCACTGATTGATGATCATTGTGTTGACAGGTAGTCCTGTCCAGATCGGTATTACACACAAAAAATCTTCTGATACTTTCACTTCGTTACTTAGTGCAATAAAATGCTTAACATAAGTCATAATGATTTTGTAAATATCAAAAGATAAATATATACCACGTTATTTTACGATTTACATAATTTTTAATGATAAAATTGCAACTGATCAATGCTGATATAATATACGATACCGATTGCGTGACGTAACGGGAAGGTATAATCCAAGAATGGATACGCCCCTTTTCAGGCTTTTGTCTCCTCCACATTGGAGAGTTTTGAAAAATGGTGATCCCCATTATTTGGTGCAACAGGCAACTTCAATGACCAAATTCTACCTTACGGTATACTATTTTTAACATTCATTCACACAAATGTCTTTTAATTACTGTCATTTAAATTTTCACGCTAACTTGTCAAGATCATGGCCTTTTCCTTTAAATATTTCATGTTGTTGATCAAAATGAATACATAGTGATTTAGCTAGCGCTTGTCACTTTCGTCATTGACGATTGATTTCCGAAAGTGACGAGTATTCCCTGTACCCAATTCGTCACTTGAATTTTCAAAAAAAAATCGTAGCAAAATGTTTGTAACAATCCATTCTTTTTCATTTGCTGATTAAAACTAATTAGGCCTAGTCACTATAATGACAATTTTATTACATTTCACAGGCCAATCAACGGATTATAGAATTTGTGTTTTGATTGCATAATCTTTGATCTCACGGACACCTGGTTTGATTTACCTGGTATTGATAATGCTCCCGACAAGAATTCAATCAACGATAATGATTTTTTTTATAGTTATCATTATGGCATGTACTCAAAATGCCACAGTATGTATTTTAAATGGACATATTTTTGTAATCTCATTTTGAGAAAGTCGCTGTCAAAATATATAATTGATTGATTGTAATTGTCATTCATTTTACTATATTCGTCACAATGTCCGCCACAACAAACTATTTTTGCCACGTTTCATTTATGAAAATGTCGACATCATGTTTACTGAAATCTTATTTTGAAAGTGGTTTTCTCGAAAAGTCAGAAACTTAAAAAATAAAAACGGCGCAATCAACTTTTAACCAAACAAATTTTGATGTATTTATTCTCATTTCTGTGAAATGAAATCTTAGTTCTCATAATTAATATTTATTATTTAATATGGTCATTGATATGCCAAGTTTGGCCATGCACTGCACGAGGACGCACAAGTTTTTTTTATGATCAGCATCCAGGTAACAATTACGTTCTATTTATAGAATTATTTACAAATAGACATGTGTCTGCAATTAAAAAAAAATAACTNCAGTATTTTTATTTCAATTGTTGCATTTTGATTATGAGGTCTGAGAAATAATTATTTATTTTACAACTTGTTTCAGTTTTTGACGTATGTTCTATATATTCATTACCTACACAGAGAAGTTGGACCATTGGGCAAATTATCAGATACACATTTTTTTTCTGCTGAAGACTACACAAATACGAGTTATTGTTGTGGTACTAGACCAAAGCACAGTAACATTTCAAAAAGGGTGGGGAGGTAATTATTACAATTTGTGTGGTATTAGACCAAAGCACAGTAATAATTCAAAAAAAAAGGGGAGGGGAATATTACAATTTGTGTGGTATTAGATCAAAATAGTGCCAATATTATGTTTTATCAGTTGGTGGCTAATTTGCAGAGTATGTTCCCATCCTAGGAGGTTTTCATAGCTTTTCAATCTCCATTACTAACCAGTAAGGCAAAGTAACTGATTTTAAAACTAAGATCATTACATTCTTGTTTATTCTATTAGAAAAAAAAATGTTCCACAAAAGTGATTAATGGTCTCAAAATCCTGGCTAAATCCCTGTTATTGATAACAAAAAGATTACTTGTCTTTGTTTTTGTTATTGATTAATTAAACAGCAGTTAAGAAATGTAACAATATACTGGGTGTAAGAATTATTGTACTTATTTTTTTATGGTTGACTTATGAAGAGATGAATGTTTAACATTCTTGTATATATTTAAGTAGGTCAGAATAGTGACAGTCCATAACCATATAAATATATCTACTACAAATGGTATTTTTATGTATACTACTAAGCTATAAATTTTGGATCTACAATACATTGTAAATATGTATGCAAAATTATAGATCTGAGAAATTTAGATTTTTAAAAGATCGACTTTTTTATTTAAAAAATGTTTTTGGACAATTTACATCAATTATCAATATAATATTTAGATAGCCCTCAAGACACCCCATCAAAATGAATTCACATTTGTAAACAAACACTCCCAATGGCTCATAAAACTCCTACTCCAAAAATTGTAGAGTGCTTACACACATTTTTAGTAGGGTAAACACAATATTACACACAAAATTAGTTATTTTTCAAGCCTATGGTGAAGAATGTTTGGAATATTGAACACCTGGTACATATATTTATACATTATACAACATCTTGGTTTCATATTGAATTTATTGTGCAACAGGTGGCAGGAATATTCTGCTTTACAAAGCACAAAACATGCAGGATAAAGTTAGTCACTCAGAGGTCATACTTCATACTAAAATTATATTTTATATATAAAAACCCTAGGCTATGTATATACTATGACTGAAAAGTAGAACTGCAATAAAAGAGCTGTTTCTTTACTTTAATTTGCATTGAAGTGTAAAACAAGCTGTCTCTCATGTTCACTTACATCCATACCCTTTCTTACTAATTGTGAGGAGGTTGAGGTTGTTGGACAATATCTCATGCCTCTTTCAGTTGGACTTTTAAATTCATGAGTGACCAGCGACATGGTAGATTGTCTAGAACAACTTTGTTGTGCAGTCTTTTCCTTTTTTTCTTATTATATTTCAATCAAATTAAAGCCAAAGATCGTCATTTTTTAAAGATTGTCTAGAACGGCTTCATTGTGTAGTCTTTTACCTTAAAATTAAATTTCAATCAAATTAAATGTGATTTACTGTTTTTAAATTTTATCATACAAATCATCACTTATTAAGTTATTAATAACATGAAGGAGTAGTGGTAGACACGGGTCATATGACAACAACTTAATCTATTACTAATTATAAACAAACAATAACACAACTCTACATATGAAATAGTCGGTGTGTTATCTGAAGTCCAAGGCTCATCAAGCCAGGTGGTTAATGATCTTTGATGAGCTACTAATTGAAATTACCATGTAGAAATACTTTCATTTCCTTCAACAATTCAGGGAAGATTCTAGATAAAAAATACAATAACTGAAAATCAGTGAAAATAGCTGAAACCATCTACACCCCCTTCAAAAAGGTCATTTTTGGCATGTTCTGACTGTGTCCTGCATATTTCAGAATTTCTTTTTCACAGAAAAATAGCTGAACAAATCATACCTGCAACATGTCTATCTCGAGGACTATATTGTCCTACTTTAAAATAAACGGACTGTTTCACTTGATGGATTTATCGTGTTTAACGCCACTTTCAACAATATTTCAGCTATATCATGGCGACCAGTTTTAGTGGTGGAAGAAGCTGGAGTATTCGGAGAGAACCACTGACCATGGGCAAGCAATTGGTAAACTTTATCACTTGTGGCTGCGAGTAGAGTGCACCTTTTTTGTAATTTTCAAAGCCGGGCGCAAAGCCACGCCGTATTGGTGATAAGCTTGTACGAGTTGTTAGGTAATACAACTACCTAATTCATTGAGCCACTTGTTCACTTGAAAAATATTGAAAGCCCTACATTGTATACAAGGAAGTGTTAACACTAAAGGTTAAAAGTTATAGTCTAATTATTTTCATTATTGACTGATATTTCAATTGAACTTTGGAAGGATACATTTTGATATAACCTTGCTTGTTTCCAATGGCTAACAATCGAAGTTTTGGGTCATAATCCATACATGATGGCTTGTTGATAAATCCATGCTCTGTACACTGAAATAAAAATAATAATGTAATTATTTACTTCCTACAAATATGATTATACATGCATATACCAAAGAAAATACAGGCCACAACAAATAAATGGCTATCCAGAGCACAGCATGACACGACTGCACCATGTCAACAATGAAAAAGTTGAACAATTGCATATTAAAATTAAGCATCATCCATGGACACAGTATTTTGCTTAACGCCATACGTGGTGGACCGACTGTATTTTTGGAACTTGTCTTGTTTTACTATTTTAAGTGTTGGTCCCTTTAACCTCCTTTAATCTTGGAAACCATTTAAAATCAAATCTGATGGAAAAACATATCCTAGGTGTGGAATGTTATAAGGAATATAATTGAAAAGCACATGTATTCTCCATCATAAAAGTGCTGACCAAATATGGTGAGCTTAGGTTAAATGGCAACAACTAATCATGAAAACCTGACACACATTTTAAAATAATTTAATCATTATTCCTCCCTCAGCCATCGGTTATACATGTAGAAATCTTATTTAGGTCCTTTGGGTTTATGCACCAATGTGCACACCATAATCAATGTCTAGAAGAAGCATGGTGAGCATAGGCTGCATGGTAATGGAGAAGCTAACTAAAACAACCCAACATTGTTAACACTGTCCTCCTTGAAAAAGCAATACCTACCAGGGCTCACCACACTTGGTAAGAACCAGAACTGATTTTACGAAGCCAACAAAAAAGCGGAAATTGGGAAGCGGAAGTATTGAATATACTATAAAAAAAAGGAATCGTAACGGTAAAAACAGTAAAATCTGGAATACAAAAAATGGGAAAAAATCAGGTCTGAAGAACAGGGCAACATGACTCTTCTCTCTGACAGTTGACTTCAGGGTGATCCTAAGGGAAAATCTGGTAGACTTTCGAAAAGCTTGAAGATAATATCTCTCCAGGCTACAAAATGTCTCCTACCTAACCTTTCACAAAACAAACAGATCTTAAAAACAAGATCGGAATAAAATATCAAATGGGCGCTCCTTATATGTGGAATATCGAAGAAAAAGTATGATTATTTGTTAAAAAATACCAACATTTCAACTAAAACTTCACCTTATAGGTGGGAATAGGAATACATTGAAACCATGATGAAAAAGTCGCACAATTTGCCTGGTATGGTAATCTGACCAGATCTCTAGCATTCGACTTCTGTCACAGGTGAGACAAAAACTGTATCAAAATTGGATAATTGTTTTTAAATTGAAATTTACCCCTATTTGACAAAATCAAAAAAAATAATTAAAAAACAGTCATCGCCTAGGATATTTTGTTTTAAATATTCATAAGGATCAGTCAACTAGAACAAAAGTTATTGCACAGAACCATTGTGTCCACAAATGGATGACAATGCCAGACCCATAACATCATTTGTAATCATATAAATATTAATATTCACAGACATGCAAGAGATATATAATTTAACAAAGAAAGGTCAATGATCACTTTTAAAAAATAAATTTAATTTATTAGTACAATAAATAATTTTAATTACATGGGTCAATATTTTAAAAAGTTTATTATTCTGGTAAATTAAAATATCATTTCAAACAATAAGAACATTCCAGATAGAACACGGCCTTGGTCAAAAGACGATTACAAATTAATATTGCTTTTCGACCTTGATTCTGAAAACAATTAAAATATCAATATCGAGTCTAAATAAGCACTCTACAGCCATTTTGGAAACTGAAAATTAGGATTCGGAATTCAACTTGAGAAATTCTTGACTATTCTTCAACGAATGCATCTGCCAAAACTTATATTAAGGCCCAGAGACTTTACTGGATGATCGAGCATTCAATTGTTTACTACTGTAGATGCCCATTGACCACTCTAGCACGATGTTGTTCAGCATTATCATCCATCACAGTATGAAACCATTACCAATTGCACAAGCATGGAGTCTTATAAGGATCCGAATTTCATCAGTGTATTACACTGTTTCCAGATCCATTTCTGATGAAATATAGGTATGTAAACCTGCCACCCTAATCCATAAGAGCATCCATCAAAATTGTCATGTTCAACTACACAATAACTAACAGTTCATTCATCTCTCTAAAACAATTTCCGTGACTATCGTGAAAATATAAGCTGAACCTTGATTCATCAGTAAAGAGAACATATCGAATACACAGTACTACTAGTAAGCAAAACCTCTGGCAAACAAGATGACAATTGTCGTGCTGTGCAGTTAATTGAGGACTGGTTTTCTTGCATGCAAACGAAATGCATGAAGTCAGTTTCTAGTCTGTGTAGAAATCTGCACTCTTGAGGAGCTGTCGTATTCATATTGTAGTTGGATTTACAACTACATACCTACATGTATGCAATTAGTGCCTATGACCACTAAAGTTGCGAATTCGAATACAGCTCAGGTCAGGTGCACTCGTTACATTATGTGATACGATATAGTTTGTCAATGTCGTGTGACAGGTCAGTAGATTTGGCCACAGTAATCTGATTTTTTTAGCAACAAAGACTGAAGTATCTGCAATTTCACTATCGAAATATAACAAGGTACAATTCAACACTACACTGAATTCTGAATGAGTGGAAATTGTCCTGCTTTTTCCTATTTGTTAATAATTGATTATAATTAATCATTGGTCCAACACTAATTAAGTGTCACTATTTTTAATACATGTATATGATGTTGTAGGATATAAATAAACCTTAGAGAAAACAGAGGGGCAATTAAGAAATGATTTCATTTCGATTCTGATATGTCTAAGAGTACAAATATGGTAGTATACTTTGATTGGAAGACGGCAATTTATATTTACGCTTGCGGAAAATGTCGCACACAATTTATGCTGCCAATGGAAAAGTCAGTCACATTCATCGGCGCATGTGCGAATGAGATTATACCATCGATAAATCGGTCGTTTGTCTACAAGGCGAAAGAGGGACGTCATGTTAGAATCAACAATAAACAATCCAGAGACAATAGCAGCATAGGGTACAGTACAAAGACAAACAAAACACAAGAAAACATTTGACATTATTCGAAAGTTTTGTGCCCTGAGGCTGAAGCTGTTGTGTAAGTATCTTCCAAAAAACAAAACAAAAAATGCTATCATACAAATTCAATATTTGGTTAGGACAAAAAAAACTGGACTATCTGCAATGTGCTGATAATCATGAAAATCGCAGGTCATTTAAAAAAAACCTTACGTGGCCTCATATCTGTTTATCACTTTATGAGTCATCTGTCATTCATTTTAACTTCATTCAATATGGCTGCTTCACAATAGATAATTTACTACAATTTACTACTTACCCTTTTGAACCCAAACAATTCCCTTTTTAATTTTTCCCTCTCCTCACTATCTTTAGGGGGATGCTTCTTTAGAAACTTGAACATCTTGAATCAGTAAATCGAACCACCTGTGACCTGAAGAAGATGAAAGCGAAAATAGGTTAAAAATCGATACAAAACGTGACTAGATTTTAATAAAGGATGCATAGTGCAATTGCATACAAATAGTCAATATAGAGATCAACAAAATTGTGAGCAAAAAAAACTTACCGAGCAGTTCCTATGTCTTTACAATCTATAGGCTTATTTATTTCTCGACTTCAAAACTCACCGGAATTCAAACCCGCGCCAAGCTTTGGCGTAACCTCAATCGATTGACCTCAATTGAACTTACCGTATATTACTACGCAAGTGAACAAGTACACAACGTTTACTGTTTTGTTGTAAAACTATTGCAACATATGTGTATTTTCATTTTTATTTTTTATAAATTTCCACAACATGTTTTATTGATAAATTACACTGTTTGACCTTTCATTTATTCTTCTTACTAGTGCCCTATTTTTTCACATGGAAAAAATATTTACTGGTTCCAGAGAGAGATAAACTTACTGGTTCCCAGTACAATTGAGTCACCATTTAGGCCCATTTAGAGTAAAAAATAACTTTTTAATTTAATTTTAATGCAGTTTTTGCACAATTACAATCTGTATGGGTTAATGATAGGCTTCTATAAATGCTATTGTATTTATAAAATGGGACCAAATTCCGAAAATTATCATATTTTGAAGGAATAATTTATTTTTATTCAATTTTCACCCGGTTTTTCTTTGAAATGATTCTTGGAGTAATATTATTATTATTATCAAATTGATTGCGATGAGAGCTTTTGACAGTATATCAAGAACTTCCATATCTCTTACTAATTCCGAAATAAACTAAACTGAAGGGACAAACAACTCCCAAACCAGTCTAACTTACTTGATTTTCGTGATCCAATTTTAATGCTTTTTTTCTCCAAAGTGCTCATGAGTCATCTTAATGTGTTGCATTTGAATCAATACAGAAAAGGGGCTATTCTTAATGGAAAAGAAACCGCATCGGTGGCATAATGGTTAGCGTGCTCGCCTCGAGTGCGGTAGATCGTGGATCGCCGTAGCCCCGTCGGATCCGCAAACCAGACTATAAAATTGTGGTATTAGTGTTGCTTCCCAGCTAAGCACGCAGCATTAAGGAGAAAGAGCAGAGACCGGTTGGCTCGGAATAAGAATAATGATGTGTCCGAGTGGAGCAACATGTCTACCCGCACTGTTGTTTCAGTGAGCTACTAGCACTATAAAAATCCAACTCAGCGTGTTGGTCTAGAACAAAGCGGACCTCATCATAATCTCATTGAAAATTAACTTGTTCTCGTCACGATATATAGCTGGAAAATTGCTGAATTGGTCAGAGGATACCATATAGGACTAATTCGGATTTAAAAAATGTTTTGTATGTGTACTCATCTTAATGAGTTACATCGATAACTCAAATAAATAAAATGGGGTCACCATCCTCGTTTTTTTGTAATTTTGATTTAAAATTTCGAATTTTATGCCATTTTTTATATAGAGATATAGGGGGAAACGTCGTTTTTTCTGTCCAATTATCACAATCTACACTCGATGGGGCACTTGAACATAGGAAACTATTCAAAAAACTAACATAAAATAGATATTTGTATACCAAATCGATTGTTGCTACTTAAACTGTATAGGTCACCATGCTCGTTTTCAAGATATAGAGCTCACAAGTTGAAGTACGGAACCTAAAACAGCAAAAAACGACGTTACGTTACAAAAATGACTTCTTGACGTTATCAAACATAATTTAAACGACTTCAGTTAAAACAAAAAGACAAAAAATAACTATGATCATAGTAGAACTTCTATTTCATAAATTTGGTGTCATTTCTAACAGAAAAAAAAACAAACGCCACAATAACGGAAATGACACATTTTCGCGCATTTTCATCAGAAGAATATTGCAACTTTCTTGAATTCTCCTAATATTTACCCTTTGTCGTTGTCCGTCTGTCCGCCCGTCACAAATCGTGTCCACTCTATTTTTTGTAAACCATTTTAGATTTTTATTTTGTTAGATAGATAGATAGATTTATTTGATCAAATATCAACATATAAGCATTTCAAATACAAGACAATATAAGAAAATATCATACATGTTAAAACTTACTAAAATTATAAATTCTTAAATATGTGCTGATTTCTAATCTTGATATCCTATAAAAGCCACATTGTGCGTATTTCCAATGGGGACCGTTTATTTAACATTCTTAAAAATGATACAATATACTAATGTGTATTACATACTTAGTTAAAATAAAGGCATTTTTATATGACCAATATGACCGGAAGTAAACGGTCCATATTTTCCCACCCCGGGAAAATAACCGGTTATTGGATTACTATAAGATCATTTCTATATCGGCCCGGGTCAATATGGGTGTCTCTTTTCTAGATGTCGGAAGTATGTAATAAATAGTTTAATACATGGGCATTTCCATATTGGCCTGGTTATCATCCCTCGACCCATATTTTTCCATATTGGCCTGGTTATCATCCCTCGACCCATATTGGACCTCGACTTCGTCTCGGGCCAATATGGGCGTCTCGGGATGATAACCAGGCCAATATGGAAATGCCCATGTATTAATCTGTATGTATTTTCTTTATTGCTATATATAATTATGACAAAATGAAATTTTGATGGAAGGAGGAATCTGGGGTGATGGTGTCTATGCTTTCTCTTCTTCGGAAAAGCCGTTTATATGTTTTGCTCCCCGGCAGGGTCCTGAATTACAGCTATTTTTAAATCGATAAATTCCCAATCCCGCGTAATGAAAAGCGTAAACCCGGGTGTCCCGAAAATGTCATACCGACTCTCGGGCTCATGCAACCAATGCCGTAGGGAAACTTCGCGATTTTTTACATGTTAACTATATATGGTCCTGGTGATATAAAATACATATTCACAAAGTTTTATCGACATATTTCCACAAAAAACGAAATTTTGCATTTTATACCTTTCCGCATTTTTGACGTCTGATGCGTTGTTTTTTTTCTTTATGAAAAGATTATATATACAGCAAAGATCAACAATTCCACCAATATCAACAAAACGAACAATCACCTCTCAATACAACTCATTGAACACAAAAAGATAAAAGACCACGACATAATTATAACGTTGCGAGTCCTGGCTTTAGACATGCAGGCACAACTATCTGGTGGGTTTAAACCCGTTAATAATGGGATCCAACCCTCCCCACTTGATAATGGACGATGATCTCTATAGGGCAATACATATAAACACACTATCAAACATTACACTGATTGTTAAATATTTTCAATCATATTCGATTCTGTATTACATTTCCTGTCTATGTTTTTCAATCAGATTTGTCATAGCTATTTCTTATGGTTTCCAAATTAAAGAAGTTAAGTAATGGAGAATACTAGTACGCTTCAACTGGTTAGATTCTTAAAACTAATCAACGAGACCCTTAGTTACCATAGACATTTTTTTCTGTCTACACCAAACCAGGACATAAAATCGTTTATCTCCGTCAGCTTCTGAAAAGGGGGTGTGATGGTGTTTAACGACACTTTCAACGATATTTCCATTATTTCGTAACGGTTGGTTTTATTAATGGAGAAAACCGGAGTGCCGGAGAAAACCACCGACCTGTTGCAAGTCACTGACAAACTTTATCACATAATATTATATCGAGTACACCTCGCTTGAACGAGATTCGAATTCATAAATCCAACTGTGACGATCATGACCACGATGCATGGTTCCTGCTTTTGACGGCTTTAAGCAGTTGAGACGGGGAGTGTTCTAATATCCGACGATAGGTGACGCATATCATCTCTTGTGGTTGTCGGTGTCGTGAAACCGCAGCTAATCTGGGTTTTTTTCTATGATAACAAAACAAAAGAAAATTAATAAGAGTTATATTTCTATTGTTGGATCAAAGAGTAAATAAAACATATGCTATTTTTTTTAAATTTTTTTTATATTTATTCTCAACCTGTGGAATTAATTTAGCATATCGATTTAATGAATGGGATTGTATTACACGGTTCACATAAATATTTCCTCGAGTTGTTATTTAATTTTGTATTTTCTAAAAGTTCAAAGACCGTAAAAATGCCTTGTCGACTAAAATGCAGATTAGTGTTATGATATGTAACGCCTCTTTCAACGATTCAGTTATTTATTTCGTGGTGGTCAGTTTTATTGGTGGCACGGGGTAATAGGAGAAAACCACATTAATCCGTCGCAAGTTTATATACTGACAAGTTTTATCACATAATGTTGTATTGAGTACACCTCGTCATGAACGTGATTCGAACACACAACTTTATTGGTGATAGGTGCTGATTGAACGGATAGTTGTAAACTCAACTACCATTCAATAACGACAACGACGGCCATTATAGAATATGGAGTTAATGTTATGGTTACATGCATCCATATATTACTTGTTTGCATATGATTAATAAATAATGAAAATGTTAAATAGTAACTAAAGAATTAGATATGCTATTGGTATATATTGTTTTGTAATTTGTAAGCAAACAGTTTGTGATAATTCGCCGGCTGAGACGTATGTGTAAGAAATTCTAACCTTATATCGTGTGTACCAACAGACAACAAGAATACCTCCAGCAGACAGTCAATTGTGAATCCTGCGATGAATATGCTTAAGTGTGATTAAGTTGCCTTCCCTTCTTTTGGCAAATCTGTTTTGTGTTTCTAATATATACCGGTACATTTCAGGGGTGTAGAAGTGGATCGAAAAGTAGGGGGATTGCCAGCTTCTTCAGGAGATATATAATGGGTATACTCTATGTTCTCATACAGTTACGCAGCGTGTCTTATCCTTAGTATAAAGAATACACTCCTTGCTCTCATACAGTTAAAGCTACACGACGTGTATTAGCCATAGCATAAGAAGTATGCACTATGTTCTCACACTGTTACACGATGCAGTCTTAACCTTTGTATAAGGAGTATGCACTATGTTCTCACACTGCTACACGGTGCAGTCTTAACCTTTGTATAAGAAGTATGCACTATGTTCTCACACTGCTACACGATGCAGTCTTA
>MJUT01040593.1:582459-681854 GCA_002080005.1 Gigantidas platifrons | reverse complement strand
CGATGCAGTCTTAACCTTTGTATAAGAAGTATGCACTATGTTCTCACACTGGTACATGATGCAGTCTTAACCTTTGTATATAAGAAATATGCTCTATGTTTCCACACTGCTACACGATTCAGTCTTAACCTTTGTATAAGGAGTATGCACTATGTTCTCACACTGCTACACGATGCAGTCTTAACCTTTGTATAAGGAGTATGCACTATGTTCTCACACTGCTACACGATACAGTCTTAACTTTTGTATAAAGAGTATGCACTATGTTCTCACACTGCTACACGATACAGTCTTAACCTTTGTATAAAGAGTATGCACTATGTTCTCACACTGCTACACGATGCAGTCTTAACCTTTGTATAAGGAGTATGCACTATGTTCTCACACTGCTACACGATACAGTCTTAAACTTTGTATAAGAAGTATGCTCTATGTTATCAAACTGCTACGCGATGTAGTCTTAACCTTTGTACAGAAGAAATACTTTATTAATCCAATTAAGGGCCCGTGTGGGCTTATAATTTCATACAATAATTACAATGATTAAGGAGTATGCTATATGTTCTCACACTGCTCCGCCACGTGTCTGATGTCTTAATCTTTGTGTATTAGAATATATGTTCTCATATAGTTGCACAACCTGTCTAATGTCTGCTTTTGAATTCTACGTAATATGCTCTTTATTCTCATATAGCTAATTCATATAAGAAGTATCAGTTATCTTTATTTTGTCCATAGAGTAATGGTCTAAAACTCTTTAACCGACATATTTGATCTTTTTGTGTAGCCACTCTTTAACCAGATATATCTACGAGCAAATTACTGACCCTGTTTTAACCGTTAATTGTGCTTTCCCAAGGGCCTGAATTTTCATCTGGATATGTCGAGGTCTTTTTGTGTTAAATGATTTGAGGTGAGAGGTAGTTGTTCGTTCTGTTGATATTGATGGAATTATTGACCATCACCGTTTAAGCAGTCTTTTTAAGAACATGCTCAAAGGGAGATAATTCAAATTTATCATACTAAAATAAAGAGGTCGATGTCTTTGCCGTCGGGGTCAGACCGTAACCCCGATCAACCCCGACAGCCCATGATTCCGCAGAGATCCCAGTATTCCCACAGTTCGCTTTAACGTAAGGATGTGGTGGTGAATGAAGTTCATATATATTCTTGTTTTTCAATGTCAGATTCATATCACGTGTTAGTCCTATAATATAAGCCTTCGTAGGTTCATATTGTCTGCTTTTCACGTTTTAATCGGATATTTTCATTTTCTATATTGGAAATTAAGATATGAAAAAGAATTCTTGTAAAAAATATTACAAAAATATACTAGATAAAAACTATGAAGAAATACTTGATAATAAATTTAAATTAATAGATAATAACAGTACTACTCTTAGATAGCGTGAAAATTGAAATGGAAACCGTCTTTTTTTTTTCTTAATCCCATAGAATCCCCTTTTAAAAACTATCTTGATAAGTCTCCGTGGTATCACTCAGCTTTGTTTCATCATTTCACTATATAACTTAATTAGTTGGCTGTAAATATTGTATTATAAATTTACTCTTTCCCACGCATGAAACAGTAAATAATCATCATTTCATGATGGCTTACCGATAACATAAAGAAGAAAATTCACTCACAGACGTGTGTGTAGAGTCAAAAATATGTTCGCTGGACAATGGCAACCTTTTAGGGGGTTGTCATTGTCCAGCGAGCATATTTTGACTACACAAGCGCCTGTGATTCACTTCACAGTCTAGGAACCTGTACGCCTGAAATCTCTTATTGACGTGCTCTTCTGTAAACTGCATTACGGTTTCGGTGGAATTCAACATCTTACACTTTCACGGCAGGTAAGTTTTTCTATGTTTTCATTAAATTCTAATAATCTGTATTCCAAAAACTTGACAGAATGCGTATGATTGATTGATGCAAGGACTGCATCTTTGCTTTTTTAATGTATTAGCCGTATAGCGTCATATTTACCATTTTAACAGGATCTTTTGAACAAGGATAAAATAAAATTGTCCCGTTTGACCCTTTATCCTTGAATAATATTCCCGATAATTGTGTTGGTAGTGTCAATAGATATGAACACTGTTTATGCAAAATTACATATATGAATACCTCAGCATTGCTAAATAAATAGACATTTTAAAATACAAATTTAGCACGTCAATCAGGGTACAGACAGTTTTCAAACGCGACGTCAAACAGACATACACAGCTACAGCAAACAGCCGACAGCACATTCATTTTTTCAATCCAATTTTTTAGTAGGAAAAATTATGTTTTCTTTATCGCTTATTTGTAAAAAGAATGCTTCTCACATCCAAAACTATCCATGCAAATACAGTCTAAATTGGAAGCCATTTAGGCATAATAAATGGAATTTTTACCTTTTCTGGTAGTAAAAACAAACGTTTGATACTCCATTCTGCATTTGTTGCGTTATTTTATCCAAAGAAACTTTAACGTCCGTTAGAGTAATGAATCATGTACATTCTGTAGCTTTTTTACATAGCGTGGGCAGTCGATTTCCACCGAAACCGTAATGCAGTTTACAGAAGAGCACGTCAATAGGAGATTTCAGGCGTACAGGTTCCTAGACTGTGCCCTTGTAACATGTTCATTTATTTCTCTTATATTGTCAGAATAATGGATCGTCGTATAACAATGGATTGTCGGAATAATAAATGGGCCATCGGAGTAAAAGATCGCACTAGGACGTCACTGAAAAACTCATGTTTTTTAAAATGTCTTACAAATATCAAAACATGTTTGCGAACATACAGAAAGCTTAAAAATATATTTAAGCTAGAGTCATATCTTATCAACTGTAATAAACAATAACGTCAAATAATGACAAAATTCAGAGTTAGTGCTCATAATCTTCATATAGAAACTTCAAAGAGGACGTTATATATCAAGTTGGGTTAAAAGTCGAAGCCGAGAGGTTATGTAAATTATGTTATACCGATATTGAAGACCAAGAAGATTTGTTGATAAATTGTGACTTTTTGTCCTACTTTATATAATACCAGAAAACATCATTTTGATTTAATTAAAAGAAATTGCCATAATTTTATTTCATTAAATAGTGAACAAAAGTTATCTTGGTCAAGGACGTTTACGTCCTTGTCTTGATAATGATAACAGAAGATAGAAATTTTAATTTACTTGTTTCAAAATTGCTACTCTCATTGAATAAAGAAAGATAATGAAGTTGTCCCCNCCCCCCCCCCCCCCCCCCTGCTCTACATAAACATGTTTCCAGTTTTCTTGTTTATTGTTTTTTTTAGAATGTCATGCTGTGTTTGTTTTATGTGAATGTTTATTCTGTCAATTGTTTTCATATTATGTGTAGTCAAATCAATCCAATTATGTATGTTCTATATATTGTGTTTATTCAGCTCTTTATGGGCACCGTAATTGGTTAATAAAAATACTTTATCTTAAAAAAAAAATCGTCTAAAAATTTCACCTTTCCTAAATATTCTTTGTGATTAACAAGTTCCGGGTTATGTCCGGTATGATCTTACTTTTATTTTAGTACAAACAGTTTCCGGTAATCCATAGATGCTCCCTGGATCGCCTGGATCCATCATAGTCCCCATATAACTGCTGGATCATGGATGTCACTGGTAAAACACAACTATGTAAGCAATTCCAAGAAAAAATGGTACCTGTATAAACACATTGAAAATTTTAATACAGTGCCGTATAATAAGTGCGCACTGAACGATTCCGAGGGTGACTACATGATTGTGAAACAAATATTTCTCCTTGTAAATTTGGTATCAAGAAAGACTCAAAGAAGGTCTAGCACCGGGACTGCGGGAGCTGGAGAGGTGCAATATCGTAAAATCTGTGACACGAATGCAAGATTTAAATCGCATTTGAACAGGCTTGCCGAGTCTGATAAGATTTAAGTGTTACCCGATGGTGTCTCAGATCTAACGATCTTTCACGGTGGTTGACTCTTTTTCTCACCCCATTCTAGTGTCAATGTAAATAATAGAGTGAGCTCCCTTGTTAGTAACTAATGTAAATAAACAAATTACCTCCCTTTGACCAAAGTCAAATACATTTTACAGGTATTTATCCCTGGTGTAGTAGTACATTGTAGTTTATTATGAAATACATTTAAATGGTTTCGAGATGACTCGTCCATAAACCAACTCAACCATATACCGATTCGTCCATAGACCAATTCGGCCATAGTCAATTCGGCCATGCTTTTTATAATGAGATATACCAAATAGCATCATTGTTTTGTAGTATTCTTAAGAATTGTTCGTAGTTTACATGGTTGTAGAAAAAGGTTTTGCCACCTATATTTAAAGCATCTTGCTGTATGATAATGTCACATGGACGATGAACAATCTCTATCATGCAGGGTTCTCGTTCCTGCTACGACTGTGATGAAGTGGTGGATCTAATAGGAGCAATATAGAGTAAGCAGGATAATTATTTATTGTATTCTATACAATGTTTCATAGAGATTTTTATTGATTTAGCTTAATATGTTTGTTATTTTGTTGATAAATTTGAATTTGTTGTGAATATGCAAAGGGAAATAACTGTATCTATTTCCATTATCCAGGAAGGGGAAAAAGTCTATTTATAGTGATGTCAGTTTGATATGAAGGGTTGTATGGGGTTTTACAGAATAGAGAAAAATGGTCTTAAAATGAAAATGGTCCTTCAAAATTTTGAATATGTTTTTGTCTACGTTACTATGAATAGGTCGTTCCTATTCCGAAATTTCATGATCATAAAATCAAAAAAATTAATATTCCGAAATTTCATGATTAATATTAAAAAAAATATTATATTTATAATAAAACTTAAAATTTTAGCTTAGAACTTGTTAAAAACCGTATTAAATATTCCATTGCCTAATCGACTTTATTTCTATGGCCGAGTCGACTATGGACGAATTAACTATGGCCGAGTCGACCTGTACCCCATTTAAATTACTGCAAAGACACAGGTCAGGTGACAGATATATATTGATAAATCGACATTTATGATTTTACTTCATTAATGGAAATCAATTTTGTTGGTCAACAGCTTCACGTTGCCTGTCTTGGAGCTTGTGTAAGATAGAAAAATCTTTTTCACCCAAATTACCAGACTACTTTTTCTCACTTTTGAGACAGACCAGTTCCTATTTTTAGCGATGTGAGATTTCCTTGTCTTGTACGCCTCGGTACAAGACAGCTACCACACGACTTTTCCTGTTAAAATCTTTACTTCGCTTCAGCAATTTCAATCAAGATTTGAATTACTTTCATTTAACCACGATTCTATTACATAAGTATTTTTAAATTAATATACTATTCTGCTAGTTAATAATTTAACTATCGTGCACCTTTCATGTTTCACGGTGTATGACTCTTGTCAATGTTTGTTTACTTTGAGTAAATAATAGAGTGCTCTCCCTTGTTAGTAACTAACGTTACCTCCCTTTGACCAAATTCAAATATTTTTTCACAGCCACAGGTGTAGTGTTGAGTTACATTTATCATATATTTATCAAATACATTGTATTTTTATTATGAAATACATTTAAAATACTGCCAAGACACGGATGCATATGAATAAATTGAATATTTACTTCAGCAATGGAAACAAAATTTGCGGGAAAATGCTCGATCGGGAATGTAAACAAAACAATTAGGTAACAGCTGATAAAAGTGAGAAATAAAATCAAACACCGGCAAAAAGTGCAAGACAGGGAAATCTCCGACACCCTCGGGTAAGATTTCCCTATCTTGCACTTTTGCCGGTGTTAGATTCTATATATCCAAGGGGTGAGAAAAATCATTCTTCTTCTTTTTGTAAAAATGTTAGAATAACAAGAACAATTACTAATAAATTAATGGACAATTACATACCCAGTCTCTGCGCTAACCCACTTGCCCGAAGCCTGGAATAAGTAAAACTGGATTCGGACAAGTGAAAAGTATGAAAGAATTTGTTTGAATAAATAGAAATTTCCAAAGCCCATCACCCCTTGTAATACAACTTCATGAAAATGACACATATGGGTAAACTGCAAACGGTAAAACCACTGTGTAAGCAACTACATGTAGGAAAACAATTGTTCATGTATAAACACATTGAAAATTTTAATGTATCTAATATATAAGCTCGCATGACACTGATAACATTCAGGAGAGCTCGACCCTTGCGCTAGTAAGGGCTCTGTGATCCTATTTCAGAGCCGATGAGCCGCTGTAATGCAAATTGGTGAAAATGACACATGCATAAAGGATATTATTGAATTGAAAATTAAGGGAACTGTAATTGAACAGAAATGTTACCTTTTAAATCCTTCGTGTTTTATTTAATTAATTACTAGTAGTGCTGATGATTGGGTAAGATAGAAAAAATCTTTTTCACCTAAATAATAATACAAATGTAAGTTCCGGTTTATGTCAGGTATGATCTAAGATTTACTAAAAAAAAAGTTTCCTGTAAAACAACTGTGTAAGCAACTACAGGTGAAAATTACACATGCGGGTAAACCACAAGCGATAAAACAACTGTGTGAGCAACTACTAACTAGTAGATATAAAAGAACCGCCTAGCGCATGAATGCGAAACGTATCCCCCGCACTTGCATAATATTTAGTTTTATATATTTATAGAAAGCAGCCTTGTAGTCTTAATGTATAACATACTTACAAGCCACATGCAAAGATTATTCAAATCTATCCATGTTTACTAAAGTTATCACATAAACAAGACAATTCTCAAAATTTGTGATTTTTCAACCAAAAACTAACATTTTCCCCCAAAACACTTGCTTCAAATATTTCCATGTTAGAACCAATCCAAGATAATGGTAATTACAAGCTATTTGCAAAATATTATTCAAATATATCCATATTTATATAAGTTATTGCATAAACAAGACACAATTCTCAAAATTGGTGAGTTTTCAACCAAAAACTAAGATTTTCCTCCAAAACCCTTGCTTCAAATATTTCCATGTTAGAACCCATCCAAGATAATGATAATTACAAGCCACATGGAAAAAAGTATTCAAATCTATCCATGTTTACTCAAGTTATTGCGTAAACAAGACACAATTCTCAAAATTGTTGATTTTTCAACCAAAAATTAAGATTTTCCCACGAAACCTTTGCTTCAAATATTTCCATGTAAGAACCCGTCCAAGATAAGTATATGTTATCTGGATGTGAATTGATTGATACCGAAAATATCAGCCTGCCGAGCCAGAATATGAAGTTTGTTGGCGAGTGAGCGAAGCGAACGAGTCACAAGCCTCATATTCTGTCGAGCAGCCTGATATTTTTCAGTATCAATCATATTCACATTCAGATGACATATTTATCATCCTTAAATCAACCATAAACACAGATACATCTATATTTGTATTTTCGCGGGGAAAATTACATGCTTCAAAATATTAAAAATACGCTTCCCTAAAACCGTAGTTCATAAGTAGTTTGCAAATATATATTCATTTTTACAGGTTTATATAAATGTTAAGATTGTTGCATTTTTCCTTTAATTGTGATATTCATTTGTTGTTTTTTTTTATTACAAACATCAAAGTCACCCATTTTCATTAAAGGTTTTGCTTACCAATGCCGTTCGGTTTAGAAAATATGAACGTCGCAACCTTCCTTATGATGTAAAAAATTATGACGTCTCAGCAGAGGTTATCAAGAATTGTGTTAAGTACATTTTTGTAGGACGATGTTTGTTGATATTTCTAACACGACAGTTCCTAATTTGATATATGTTTAAAAAAAATAATGTTAACTAGCTAATGGTGTCGATGAATTGTATTTATTATTGCCATCTTCACAGGAATTATCGTTTAAATGTTAGGAGAATTTGGTGATAACTCCTGCTGACTGTTGATAAGTCCTGCTCAGCTCACGCGGACTTTGATACGAGTTTTGCTTATGGAGCCAGCAGGTAGATATATCCGGAGGGAAGGATGATAATGATATTTACAAGCCACACGCAAAACATTATTCAAATTTATCCATGTTTACTAAAGTTATCGCGTAAACAAGACACAATTCTCAAAATTGGTGAGTTTTCAACCAAAAACTAAGATTTTCCTCCAAAACCCTTGCTTCAAATATTTCCATGTTAGAACCCATCCAAGATAATGATAATTACAAGCCACATGGAAAAAAATATTCAAATCTATCCATGTTTACTCAAGTTATTGCATAAACAAGACACAATTCTCAAAATTGTTGATTTTTCAACCAAAAATTAAGATTTTCCCCCAAAACCCTTGCTTCAAATATTTCCATGTAAGAACCCGTCCAAGATAATGATATTTACAAGCCACACGCAAAAAATTATTCAAATTTATCCATGTTTACTAAAGTTATCACGTAAACAAGACACAATTTTCAAAATTGGTGATTTTTCAACCAAAAACCAAGATTTTCCTCCAAAACCCTTGCTTCAAATATTTCAATGTTAAAACCCATCCAAGATAATGATAATTACAAGCCACATGCAAAAAATTATTCAAATCTATCCATGTTTACTTATGTTATCGTGTAAACAAGAAAGTGTAACGGATGGACAGACAGACAGCCGCTATTACTATATCCCCTCACCGCTTTCGTGGGGGGATAAAAAAATTGTACATGTATAAACACATTGAAAATTTTAGTATGAGCTTGCATGACACTGATCAGATTTAAGTCAGCTCTGCCCTTGTGCTAAGAGCTCTATGATCCTATTCCAAAGCCCATCAGCTGCTGTAATGCAACTTGGTGAAAATGAGACATGTGCCAAGGATATTCTTGAATTGAAAACTAGGGAGAGCTTTAGAATTAAGCAGAATAATAACAACCTAATTTTGCAAAAAAGTAAAAGAAGAAACAAAACAAAAATACAACAGATAGGGAAAATAAAAAATACAATACATTTTGTATATGTGTGTTAACAGTCACATAACTGATCCTGGCATTTTTATGCCCCAGCCTTTAGGAATCATCATGGTAAATCCCTGTTGCATCCAGCATTCAACTATGGGTTTAGTTTATAGATTTTCATACATATGATGAAGCCAGTTTTGCTAGTTGAAGACCACAATTACAAGGTAAATTTGCAACAATCTGACAAAAATGATTATATCGAGTTCAGCATGACAAATGAACTGACAATGTTTCAGGGAAAAACATTTCCATGTTACAGTAGATCAAGTATCAAACTACATTCTGCTATAATTTTTTTTATTATTTTTTTTAGGATGAGTGAGGTGAATTAAATATAGAATATGACGACCAGTATGCCAAATGACCAGCTTTCTCTCCTAGATGCTATAGCAAAGAATGATGCCGAATCTGTTCATTTTTTAATTTTTGGACGTCGTGTATGTCCGAATTTTGTCATAAATGGTCAAAGTCCAGTTGTTACAGCATCACAAAATGGTAGAGAAGATATATTAAATATATTGATAGAAAGTCACTGTGATCTGACAATACAAGATTTCACTGATACAACTTGGAGGAAGCGTCCTATACACATTGCTGCAGCTAAGGGATATCTAGGATTTGTAAAGAAGTTAATTGATAATGGTGTTGCTGTTAGTAGCTTGGATTTAGAACTAAAAACGCCACTACACTGGGCTGCATTATTTGGTCACGTTTGTGTTATAGAATATTTGATATCGGTCGGTGCTTCTGTTAATGCGACACAGATAGATGGCTTCACATCACTGCACTGCTCGGCAGCACTTGATCAAGACAATGCCTGTAAAACACTTCTGGCAAAAGGTGCTTGCCCAAACACAATAGATGAGGATGGTTGGACTCCTTTACACCATGCTTCAGCATATGGACATTATTCTGTTGTTAAAACTTTGCAGAAAGCCGGAGCTTCTGTGGCAATCAAAACACCTGGTGGGGATAATGCCTTACATATTGCAGCTTGTACGTCTAGTAAAAATAAAGTTCAACTCTTACGATTTTTAGTTGAAAAGAAAATGCCGATAAACGAAAAAGATGGTTGTGGGTACACAGCGCTACATATTGCATGTTTCCATAATATTTATGACAATGTGAAGTGTTTGATAGAATTAGGAGCCATTTTAAATACCAAGGATTATAATGGTGATTCACCTATGTTTAGTGCTGCTTGTGCATACGACAATCAAGATATTATATCTCTGTTAATCAAATCGGGTTACAACTGTAGCCAAGAAATGTGGATACACGAGGAACGATTTCCTATAGCTTTAGCTAACAATTTACCATTAGTTTCAATGCTTCGATATTGTGCCTCAAACACGAGGACTTTACAAGAATTATGTTGCTTTTGTGTGCTTAAGCATATAAATAGACACTCCAATAACAAAATCAATACTCTACCAATTCCTACCTCTTTAAAGTTATTATTAAAGCAAATTATACAATAAAATTGAATAAATTCATGAATTAAAATTTTTATGCAAATGCTGAAATAATGTTGTATGTATATACATGTACTTGGCTTGCATCCTCTAAATTTACTTTCCCTTAGCATTTCAAGGTTAGTTGTCCTGCATAGTGTGACTGAGACAAACAAGTAAGAACCACACTCTCTGTGTGACCTTCCTATATCAAACTGTAGCTTTTGATTGAAATTACACCATCACTAGCGATTTCTTCTCCATCACATACCGGTATGGATCACACTGTCTGTCTCATCTTATCTGGTTTACCTGCATCACACTGTCTGTCATCTTATCTGGTTTACCTGCATCACACTGTCATCTTATCTGGTTTACCTGCATCACACTGTCTGTCATCTTATCTGGTTTACCTGCATCACACTGTCTGTCATCGTATCTGGTCTTCCTGCATCACACTGTCTGTCATCTTATCTGGTTTACCTGCATCACACTGTCTGTCATCTTATCTGGTTTACCTGCATCACACTCTCTGTCATCTTATCTGGTTTACCTGCATCACACTGTCTGTCATCTTATCTGGTTTACCTGCATCACACTGTCTGTCATCGTATCTGGTCTTCCTGCATCACACTTTAATTTGTGATTACTATTTTTTGTTAACCAAATATATGCAAATTAGCCCTATTTTAACCCCAAAAAATCTTCTCTGAAACCACTTCTTCAATTAAACAATATTTTATTCAGAAAAATTAAAATGATTGGATAATAGCATGTATTTATCCTCTCCTCATAAAAGGCAACAATATAATTAATTACAATAAATTTAAATCATAAATTTTGGAGAAATAATTTAATTATCCTGGGAATCCACTGAACCATCGGAACCTTCTTTGGATAGTCCTCAACAATATGTTTGTTTTTTTGTGTTGATCAGAAATCCAAGATGGCCATCACTGCAGGACATAGTTCATTATAGGGCCCTCTTTGAAAATGAATAAATAGTTTTGTTCAAAAACTACATTTTTGAGTTGCCCAAAACTGTGCATGAATAATCATTGAATAGTCCTTTACAGTGTCATAATTTTTCTTATGGATCAGAAATCCAAGATGGCTGCCATGACGGGACATAGTTTAACATAGGAAAATAAATAAACAAGTTGTTAAATCTAGACTTTATTGAACACAAATTGTATATGCATAATCAGATGAGCAATACAGGCTAAGGTGAGCATCCAATCTCACTTTGCTGTCTTCTAAAAAACCACCAAATCATTTAAAAGCAAACTTTGGAGGAATGGCCGACACACTCTAGCATATAATGTGACAGGACCATATGGGAAAAGGCTTCTTCTCTTAAACAGCATACTGATTGAAACCAATCTGTACATGACTGGTCATTAGAATAGATTATCCTTTACAAGGTTTGTTTTGTGTACCGAAGATCAGAAATCTAATATTGCCATCAACACAGAACACAGGACCTTGGAATTTATGTTAAGCAATTTCATAAACTACTGTGGTTGGATGATACCATCCTGGGTTAGGATTCTGGTGTTTAATACCAGTTTCAACAACATTTCAGTTATTTCATGGCAGTCAGTTTTATTGGTGGAGGAAAGCAGAGAAAACCACAAAGCTGTCACAAGTCACTGACAAACTTAATGACATAATGTTGTATCGAGTACACCTTGCCTTGAGTGGGATTTGAACTCGCAACTTTAGTGGTGATAGGCACCGATTGCACAGGTAGTTGTAAATCCAACTACCATACAATCACGACCACGACAGCCCCTGATACCATCATGGACTACGGTAGAAGTCTACCAGCAAAAATACATTTAACATGCATCAGTCATGTTTTTTATGATTGTTAGTTTTTGTATTCAAGAGAGATTTGAACGACTTTTCTGGTTATATCTCTTGGAAAAAGCCAAAGGTACAAAATGTATTTGGAACTGGTTGAAATCTGCAATATTTTTGTGTCCGTCTCATGCCAGAACCTTGATTTCCAATGTCATATTTAGTGTTCACCCCCTTTTTTGTGTACAGTGACTTAAACTGGGATCGTGGGTATAAATAGCTGTGGGCGGAGCAAACCTTCAGATTCTTCATTATTTTGGCCACGGTTATCTCGAGGAGGAAAAATCAATGATGCAGTTTCACAGTTACTTTTGGAGCAAAACATTTGACAGGCATGGTTACTAGTGTTCCTCCCTCCCAAACTTTAATCGTATTAAAAATTAATATTCTTCATCAGTCTAAAAACTACAAAAATCACTTCGAAAATTCAAATTTCTGAGGTATGTGACCTGTAGGTCATGTTGGTCATGTGACACAGTTTCATAAATATGCTGCTCATATCAATGGGAATTTTTTATGATAAGCTCCGCCTTCAATTTAGTCGGTAGGCACTACGGCAAATTCCCCTTTAAGGTGCGAGATGATAATTCGTTTTCTTGATATTGGAGGAATTGTTGACCATCACTGTTTAAATTTTCTTTTCATAATGTACTACCAGTAGTTTATTTTTCCTATATGGGTTGGGGTCATGTTGTTTAACGGCACTTTCAACAGTATTTCAGTTATTTCATGGCGGTCAGTTTTATTGGTGGAGGAAACCGGAGAAAACCACCAACCTGTCGCAAGTCACTGACAAACTTTATTACATAATGTTGTATCGAGTACATCTCGCTTGAACAGGATTCGAACTCACAACGTTAGTGGTGATAGGCACTGATAGCATAGCTAGTTGTAAATCCAACACCAAGAAGGCCCTTTACCTGTGTGTAACGTTGCATGAATGAAAAGAACAAGAAGAAGTTTATGTATAGATTTTATTTGTGAATTTACAAGAAAGCAATTTAGCAAGATGAAACAAATTTGTTTTTTAAAAACAAATTGGTTTTAAATTAATTTTACAATGATCAAGAATTGAACATAATGACTTCCATTTTAAATCTACATATGATCCACAAAAATGGAATAGATGGAATGACTTGTTTTGGTTAAATGTTTCTTGTTCAGTTGAACAAAGGAACATTTGTCCTATTAACATATTCAGAATGTACAGTTACAAGACAAGAACATGTATTTTATCTATTGTACATGTATCTAATTTTATGGACAATGTGCACATTTTTCCTTTGATCTCACAGACAGATATTTTCAGTATCAATGAATTGTCTGATAATGAAAATTATCGGTCAGTGTGATGTCAAACACATTACGACAATACTGATAAAAATAATAAGGTATGTTTAGAAGGTCTAGAATACATTATGACTAGTATAGCAGAGTCGTATCGGACTCACTGTGGTACTAGAGATAATGTCTGTCTCGGCCTTCATAACTGTCGTAGCTCTATATGTACATTTTGTAGTGCATATAATTCCTAAAATCTCTCCATGCAAATATTTTCTCATTATAATGAAGGCCTCAATTTAAACATTTCACAATATTCAACGATTATGTCTTAATGCCCATTAACTGTATGCATATTTACAATATCATACAAATATGCAGTATAATTTGCAAAAATAAAAATTCTACTAAAAGGAATTATAGAAGTTGACGAATTATTCATTCAATTATGGAGACATTTTAGCATGATATGTTCTTTCTATTGGGGGGTGATTATTGTCTACTGAAAGCACTGAGAATTATATCACGATCCCAATATGGCATGTACTTCAATTAAAAAAGTATAAATAACAAAAATTATTGAAAAGCTGATTTAAAAAAAAACTTCCCATACTGAACACAAAATGTGTTTGTAACTGGAATGTTAATGGAAATCATCACAGATGAGGATCAATTTTTAAAAGTGTTTTGTTTAATAATCATATAAATTTATGCATGTTATTGTACATGTTCCATGTATAGATAAATGTCATTTGCTGAAAAGAACTAAGATTAAGACATGCTCCATGTATAGATAAATGTCATTTGCTGAAAAGAACTAAGATTAAGACATGCTCCATGTATAGATAAATGTCATTTGCTGAAAAGAACTAAGATTAAGACCTGTATATAAGGTCTAATGTCATTTTTCAAGGATCTTTCAATTATATCTGGGTGGTAATTTCTACTACTTTAAACATATTTTATTGTCATACAAAACAAGACAAATGGATAAGACACAAGTTGTAAACTTATGAAGTCTTCTCCGGTAATTTCTACTGGTAGAGAAAACAACCAACATGTGAAAAAGTTCGAGACAAACTTGATCACATAAAATTGTATTAAGTACACTCCACCATGGTTGACAGTAAAACTTGCACACCTCACTGAGAGTACTAGTTGATGTAAATCCAAATATCACATGATAATGTAAACCCAACTATCACATGATAATGTAAATCCAACTATCACATGATCACAAACATGGAGAACCATCCTAGATTTCAGAAGGCATTACAAAATTTAAAATTTGCTCTCTTAAAAATAAGGCAGCAAAACACTTCATCAAAAATAGATAGGTATTACATAAAATAACTTAAAACATCAAACATCACCCATTTTGTTGTTTATTATGATTTTATCACAATATCTTATTTGACTTGCACACAAAAATATAAAACTTACAAAAACTATACATATAAATGGAAAATCGCTTCTTAGAAAGTAAACAATCATAGTTTCTTCTCTTCATTAAGTGAATTTTGCTGGAACACGACATTAGTTTAACTGTATCATATTTTTTTTACAATGGTGAGACAATTATGAGAGGTGACTAGAAGAATTGGTTCAATAAATAAATACATGTATAATGATATCATAATGATTAGCATATCATATTTTCCAGACTATAAGTCTGGCTTGTCTTATGGTGTTTAATGCCACTTTCAACAATATTTCAGTTATATCGTGGCAGTAAGTTTTATTGGTGGAGGAAACCGGAATACCTGGAGTAAATCATCGACATGTGGAAAGTCGCTGACAAATTTCATCATATAATGTTCTATCAAGTAAACCTCGCCATGAACGGGGTTCGAAGTCACACCTTTAGTGGTGATAGGCACTGATTGCACAGGTAGTCATAAATCCAACCACCATACGATCATGACCACGACGGCCCCTTCTATATAGTAAGAAATTCTCAACAAATAGTCCAGAAAATAAGGTCATGAGTACATGATTTTATTGCATCTATTCTTAAAATCTTTATTTTATAATCATGACAATTTGACATATGTAAATGGAATGGTCAATTAAAATGGGAATTTTCATATGTGATCCATGTGACTAGTAAATGAAGAATGCAAAAATAAATTATAAAAAAAAACAAATTTAATGATTGGTTTTTTTCTTCCACAAACTATAAAATAACAAAAATATTGACATGATTATGGGAATGTTCAATAATTTATTTCGTAAAAAAATTGTTTTTGACTTGAAATCATAGAACATAAATTTGTGTGATTTTGCCCTCACTTTAACTTGATGGTTATTAGATATAGCACTGTTGTGTAGATCTTTGTATTGATTACCAGAAAACAACCTGCATAGCTACAAGTTATGACGATGTAATTCAATTACAAATTATTTTCTGGACTTGATACTTTATATCAATAATGTCACCCCTACGAGTGATTTTTTAACAGGTCTAATATTACCTTTACAAGTGATTTTTTAAACAGGTCTAATGTCACCCATACAAGTGATTTTTAGACAGGTCTAATGTCACCCATACAAGTGATGTTTAGACAGGTCTAATGTCACCCATAAAAGTTATTTTTGACAGGTCTAATGTCACCCATACAAGTGATTTTTAGACAGGTCTAATGTCATCCCTACAAGTGATTTTTAGACAGGTCTAATGTCACCCTTTCAAGTAACCTTTAAACAGATCTATTCTAAAAGTCAATATGCTAATCACTGTCACAAGGAATCTGTATTGATATATGAACCAGATTGAGTACATCCACTGCTTCAGTGTTAAAACATTTTGAATTCACATTGAATCTTCATGATACATCAACCACACCTGTTACAATCAAAAGTTTGGTCAAAATATATTGTATCTCAAGAGTTTAAGTACATGTTTAACACAATCATATTAGCATAAAACCAAGAGCTACTTTACATAGCAACTTTTAATGGATGCAAATATTCATAGGATAATTATAGTGTTTATTATTTAAAAATCAAGGTCCATATAAGTCCATAATAATAATGGGATGAAGACATCATGAGGGGCAATTTTCAACTATTCAAAGCACTACATATGCATAAAAGCTTCCAGTGAAAAACATCACTTTTATTATTTACAATTTTGAAAGACAAAGATATTCTGGATTTATTATAAAACAATAATAAAATATACAGATAAATTTTTTTTTTTGCGAATTGAAAAATCTTTCAAAATAAAAAATCAAAAGCACCACTACTTCATTTTAATTACATACATCAATTTTTTAAATTAATCTTGAAATGGTAAAATAAATTACACAAATGTATGAATAAAATAATTAGTATTGAAATTCAATAAGAATCAATTTTGTTAAATTTTCTAATACTATAGAAAGCTTTAACTGTACCAGAAGACAGACAAATAAACAGTGTATGTAACTGTATCTCTTTTTATCATGTTTATCTTAAAAACAAGGCTCAATAAACAAGTATTTAGCAATTTTACATGTTACGGTCATTGCCTGTTTAAAAAATCTCAGCATTTTATAAAAAGGACAGCATGTATTAAAATTTATTCATATATTATCTTCAGTCTATGTAAAACATTATTAAATATAATCTTTATAAAAGTGGCTCCAATTTTTTTTTTGCTTTTTTTTCTTTGCTTTTTTTTCTTTTTATCAAATCACAAAAATCATGCAACGATAAGCCATGATAAATCATGAATATCTAAAAACTTCTCCTATTTTACAAAAATAGAAAAAATATCTACTAAAATGTTCATATTTTGTAACAATTTTTTTATAACAACAAAAATCTCAACAATGATGTAGGCAAGTCATTGTTAAATGGACGAAAGTTCTGTTTAAAGTTCCATTCTAGGTACTTGCATAATATTCCAACATCTCACTGACGAAAACTTATGCTATCCGCCACATAAGGTCACCATGTTTCCAATGGCAACTGAGACCTGAGCAGTTTATCACAGAAATCTTTTTTTTTTCAATATCTTAAGCACTGATTTGTCTTTTCATCAGCGTGTAACTTCTAAAATTGATGGATTTTTCTCCAGAATCGCCAATAATATTTTGTCCACATATTGTTTAAGTCTAATTACTTCAATTTCTTGCTCTTGAACTCTTCCCATCAACTGAAATGAAATAAACCATTAAATTAGAAATTTAATCAAATATACAACTTTACGAGAAAAGAAAAGATTTGATATTGATGTCCATATGTTTTAGCAGTGAATTAATTAACATTCAGGGGTTGTTGTGGTCATGTTCATATGGTAGTTGGATATACAACACTATGTGATAAAGTTTGTCAGTGACGTGCGGTAGGTCTGTGAATTTCCGTGTTTTTTTCTCTGGTTTCCTCCAGCAATAAAACTGACCGCTACGATATAACTGAAATATTGTTGAAAGTGGCACTAAACACCATAACTTCTATCCCTAACCCCTGTAACATTCAAATTTGTTTTAAGCTATGTACTATATATATATGTCATATGTCATGGTCTTTTTTATGTACTATGATCTGAGGTGAGAACATTGGTGGAATTTCTGACAATCACTGTTTAAATTTTTTTTTCAGAATTGAAACCAACAAGAAGAGCTACTGTGAATCGAACAAATAAGAAAAAATATAACCTTGAAAAAAATTTAGGTGTTTCAATTAGTAAATTTATATATTTATATACATGTACCTCTGTCTTTGTAAGATGCTCTAATTCTGATGCCAAGGATTTCTCTTGACTGCCCTCTGTCAGATTTCTACCCTCTGTTATACAACGGGAAAGTAACTGACCATTTAAATCTTCATTTAACTCATGTAAGCCTCTATTTTCCTAGAATAAACATACTTGAAACTCAAATATTTATGAAAAAATTATAATTAGGCATATGTTAAATGATTGTGTGTAAATATAAAACTTTCAATATACTTTGTATAATATCACGATTTTGTAATTAACAAGACTATTTTTGGGTGAGAAATTCTTGCGTTCAACATTAATTGTTCACAAGATTTTATTGTTTGATTGATTGATTGATTGGTGTTTAACACACAAGATTTGAAAGATTATTAAAATATAAACCACCCTAAATTTTTGATTTTCTAAAAAATAAATATGCCACAGGAAATTTAATGAATTTAACAGCAATACAGATATTTATGTTATGACACAATACCTGTTGATGACGACTACATTAAGGTAGAGAAGGACACTAGTCACATGACTTTAAGATTATTGAATACAAATGTGGTAATAATTATTAATTATATTTGCAGTATTTCTTACAAGGTATTTTGCTTTTTGAAGTTTCTACATATGATTTGTACAAGTTCTCAAATTAAACTGAAATACAAATTTAATACAGTAATTTCCTGATCAATAATACATTATATGTATAAAATGCTATATAAAGCATTTCGTCAAGGGAACTAATCATGTCTCAAATGTTATTAGAATATGATGACTTTTGCATGTTTTTGTTTTTGCATGTTCCTGCCCTGGAAGAATTGTAGACAGCTTAATTTGTTAACTATATCACCTAGAAGGGAAAGCTTTCCCTTACAAACATTATCTTTGCCTGTTTTATTTTCATTTATTCAATGTCTTATTAAAAAAAAGTGAAAAATGTGGACATTTTTCATGAAATTGACAAAAAAGGGTATATGTCAGGGTGTCTTTCTGAACCCCTAACTTTTTTTTTTGCCTGGAAACATATCTTTATTTTTTAATGATATGTAGCATGGATATAAGTAAAGTGATATATCTTTTTAAAAAAAAATTCATTGACACAATTTTTTTCTATTCCACTTTAAAATCAAATTTTGTTGGATTTCACCAAAGCCAGTTACAGGCCATATTGCCAAAAAAGGGTAGCCATTTTGAAAAATAAAATGAAAAAATTATAAAAATTCATGTCTTAGATATTCCAAAATATTCATTTATCATATTATACTCAGATAATTAAATAAAAGGCCGTTGGCCACTGGTCCCCCGACACCAAGGTTATATCGTAAGATTAAATTTTGAAACTACTGTAAACTAGAGGGTCAGGTGAGCCTGTATCACTCAAAATTCTGAAAGGGGACCATCCAAGGACCATTTTGAAGTAAAAAAAANNGGGAGTAACTCTGGTTAGATTTGTCGAAAAATCATCATTATCGAACTTGACCTAGATATTCATGAGATACAATTACATACCAAACCTAGTTTCAATCTGACTTTTTGTTCACAAGTTATAATTTGGAAACCAAAATATTAGCAATTTTGAAGTAAAAAAAGGGCAGTAACTCATATTCATGAGATACACTTACATACCAAACCTAGTTTCAATCTGACTATTTGTTCCCAAGTTATCATCTGGAAACCAAATATTTAGCAATTTTGAGGTATAAAAAGGGGCACAACTCTAGTAAAAATAGTTGAAAAACTGTCATTATCGAACTTGACCTAGATATTCATAAGATACACTTACATACCAAACCTAGCTTCAATCTGACTTTTCATTCACAAGTTATCATCTGGAAACCAAAAAGCACACGGACGGACGATACCCATTTCTATAGTCCCCTTCGACGAAGCGTCGGGGAACAAAAAAATGACATATTTTGGACTTCAGAGGGGGGTAACTTTTTCAGGGAATATTTTTAAAATAAGCCTGGAAAGCTATTCTCAAATTTTGATATTTTGTTAGGTACATCCCAAAGAACAATATATATGATATTCAAAAAAATTCATTGATTAGTTGTTTTTTTTGCCCCTAGTGTCCTTCTTCTACCTTAAAATATGCATATTAATGTCAAAACAATTTATTACCTGATCGTTTGAATGTAACATTCATATTTAGAAACGTGTCATGTTGACTGAGTTTGATATCTATGTTTTTATTACAATATCTCGTGTTGAGAAATTATGATATTCATGGCTATCTATATAATACTGATTTACAACAATCAATAATATACTTGCATTTTAAAATCATATCTATTCTATTTCAACTAGGCCAACTAAAAAAAAACACCCGTGTTTCCACTAGCCATACAGATCCTAATTATTCTAATTAGGCCAAGAAAAAAAATATCTGTGTTTCCACTAACACGCTCTAAAATATTAGGGTCAGTAGGTAGATTTTTTTTTAAATAGTATTGGATAGTTTCTACAGGGGACACATTCTAACTTTAATAGTGCTTGTTCAAATATAACCTAAAAAACTTTAGGGTAGGCACAAAAAATTAGGGTCGGTAGGGTTAGCTGAAACACATGTAAATTTGTTTTGCCTTATTAGTGCCAGGCTGTCCAATACTTTTGACAAAAAAATAACGACGAATTTTAGGGATAAAATTAAGAAATTTTAGGGCTAAAATTAGGAATTTTATAACTAAATTAGGGCAGTTTTAGACATTTAAATGGACTTACCTTTGCAAATTTGACAATTTAGAAACTCACAAAAAATACTTTAAGTAAAGGAAGGGCGTCTTCCAGGGTTCCATTGTCTAATCTGAATAAGAACTGCAAACTACATTAAGACACATTTTGTATGAATGCCTTTTCAAAATTGCTAGAGTAGAAATATAAAAAAAAATAGGAGTTGACATGAAAAATTAGGGCTTTTTTAGGATTTTCCCTTGTTCTTGTATAACCTAGGTAAAAATATAAAACAAGGGCAACGCAAAGCGTGGCATATCCCCTCGCCTAAAAATTTGACCCGGTGATCTTGACCTTTGACCTTGAAAATCAATAGGGTTCCAGATTCTCTAAAGGACTAAGTATGTACCAAGTTTGGTCAAAATCCATTGAAGGATGTTCGTTGGCGAGGGGATAAAACAGTTTGGCTGCCTACCTACCCTATTTTTTCAAGAATATTAGCAGAAACACAGGTATTTTTCTTTGCTTGGCCTTAACACTACTTAACTGTGATACAGTTCCATTCCTTATTCCCACACAATTTCTTCTTGATTTAAAAATGTATTCTATTTATATTCACATAATGCATTGCACTTACTTGCATACTAAAATCTAATCTATGCAACCTGATTTTATACAAGGACCCCCCTCCCCATTGAAAAATAGATATAATTATGACAATACAATGCAGAAAAAAAAACAGTATTATATATAAATAGAAATTATGCCATATATTTAAGGAATAATGAGGACAAAATTCAAAGCCAAATTTAAAAGCATTTTTACAAAATAATACACTGTATATAGTTGAATCAACCAGCATCCTCATGTGTCTGGGCTTCTTTGTCTACTAGTGACCTTGACACAACTGACATTCTTAATTGGAATTTCCTGGGACAATGGGGTGTGTGTGTGAAGCCTGTTGTTGAACTTGTGATTAAGCTAATCATATGATTAGCCATAATTACATTTTTAATTCCTAATCACATAATTAGTTATTTCATTGATTAAATAGGATTAGTTAATACATTGAATAAAAAAGAGTTCAGCAACAGAATTCAAGCATTGCATTAGCTAAGTATGTGAAATGGAATTAATTATGTAATTTTGGCTAATCATATGATTAGCTTAATCACAAGTTCAACAATGGACCCCAGCTGGACATTAAAAACAAACTGCCTGGTGAAATCCCCATGCCATGGGTAAGTGTTAGGGATCCCTAAAACTTGGGGTAGGTATTGAGTTGTGAACCCATGTCAGTGGAGTTAGGCTTGTGGTCAGAGGTCACGAACTTTAACACTCAGCCACACAGGCTCCAAGGGCTACTGGAACGATATATATAAATATCAAATAAGGGTTTAGGGCTATGGTATTTAACACCACTTTCAACAATATTTCATTTATATTGTGGCAGTCAGTTTTATTTGTGGAGCAATCAGAATACCCAGAGATAACCACAATTAACAGTGGTGTATAAATTATAGTGGCCAATGAAATAGCTTGAAAAGAAAATGTGAGATCTATGGAAATATATCAGGGTAAAGTATGATGAAACCTGTATAAATTGTACCTACTGGGGACCCAACTTTTGAATTCGTTATAGACAGGTGTTCAGTTTATACAGGTTAAATTAACAAAGTTTTCTTACATTGGGAATTTATATAATTTTCGGTTTTCACATGATTTCTATTTATTCAGATTTCGGTCAGGACGGTTTCTTTGTAGTTTTAACAGCCAAATACTTTGTTCATAATTTATAAAAAGGCAATCCAAATTTGAATTTCTTTCTTACCTTGTATTTCAATATCTCTAAGTATGTACATGCTGATATATATTTGTTATTTATCTACTTTAATATATATAAAGAAGCATCTAATCAAATACAATGATTACTAGGCCAGGGGAATACACTGAAAATTGTTAGGGTTTCATGGAAAAAAATAGACAAAGTAACCATGACAACTGAGGATGCCCAACTAGAAGCTTTGCATGCAGTACAGAAAACAATTGTATATTTACAGATATTTTAACGCTCAGAAATGCACAAGATGTTTCATCAATCAAAATGCTTAAACAAAAAATATATAAATGCTACATGGACAGCAAGTTTTTTACTTTCATTTTTTTATTTGGATATTAATATTTTAGTTCTCTTTTCACTGTTTTTATTAATAAAAAAAATATATATTCAAGTTTAGTACATAAATTAATCATGCAAATTTTCACTTCTTCCTTCAATACTATTGATAGAAAAAATTGTTATGGTTTTCACAGAACCATTTTCCTTCCTTGTTTACATATATAATATACTGAAATCACTTAAATATTTCTGTTGCTTTTCACAAACATACCTTAATATCAAAGAGAAAACATTTTTTTCCCATTAAGATCAAATTGTAACGAAAAGAAATTAATAATTAATTGAAAATGTGCATATAGATATGATATTTTTACCAGAACCTCCTGTGCAAGTTTCACGAGATTATGTTAAGGTTTGATGAAGGTATTCAAGATTAAAAAGCCTTGACATTCAATCTAATCAAATTTGCCAAATTTTATGGTACAACAAGATATTCTTAAAATTTGAATGTGTGTACAATATTTTTAATATAATGAAGTGTCTATGCAATTTTCAAAAGATTATATGAACATTTAATGAAGCTATTCAAACATTAGGGCTAGCCTTATACAGATTGATAAAAAAAAAAGTCAAAATTTTCTGTCAAAACGCAAAAAATGTCAAGGTACATTATTCTAATCACAAAAAAACTTCTGTCTAATTTTATGAAATCACAAGCAGATTTGATGGAGTTGTCAAAATTTTAATAAGTTGATGGTGAAGACAGAAAATAAGACAGGTATGTCTCTGCTTCAGTAAATTTCATCATAGGTGAGACAATAAGCACGGTTCTAAAAGATGTGAGAAATGTTATGGCATATTGTAATAGATTAATTATTTGTTGTTTTTTTTAAGTTTTAAGATTATAACCAGTAATTACTTAATTTCCCCACACCACATTTACCACTTTTTTTCTTAAAATGTGGGAAAAATAAAATATGATGATTCCTAAATCCTGTAGTTTTCAGTATAAGAAGGGACCATGTCCATCATAGAAGAAAAATAAGTCAAAACTAAAATGAGGTGAGAAGAAACATGCTGGTGTTTAAAAGATACAAGAAATGTGACAAAGCATACAACAGCAAAAAAAAAAAAAATACAGAAAAGATACAAACCTGTGAGATTGAATTCCATTCCACCGTTAAAGCCTGATGAAATGAACCATTTTTATGTTTGTGAGATGCAAAATATTTCATCAACTCTTGTGTTATCGTGAATATTTGTTATAATAAAAGACTTGATAAAAATAGGAGATTGTCTCGTTCGTGCTAGTGAGAAAATATGCTAATAAAATCTGTCAGTGTTATTAAATACTTTATAGCACAATTAATATTTTGTTTTCAGAAAATGTGAAAAATTGAAAATGTACCTTAGATTTTATTCTAGTGTATAACTTATATAAGTCATTAAATTTTCAGCATTAGTTATGCCAGTTAACTTAAATGCTCAAGACATTTCGCAGAAAAATCATCAGTCTCTTCGACTGTGTTTTATACATAACTAGGTTCAACTGTACATGTAAATCTAAATATTCATAAACAAATGTAATTCTTTGATATAAAAGTAAATGGGGGCATAACTCTGGAACCATAAATGGAAAATTAACCAAACTCAAACTTGGCCTGTGTATTGTTGTTAAAAAAAAAACATTCTAAAAATCTTTGTAAAAAAAAAATCAAGCACACTTAAATGAGCCTCTACTATCAAATACTTAGCTTTAAACACGATTTTCAGAGGCTGATTGTCTCAAAATAAAATATGAAGTGCAATGAAAATATAAGTGATATGATGAGTTGACTGTATATACTGAAGAAAACTAAAAAATATAGGTCGTATCAACACAAATGATAGACATGGTTCATACAAAAATATCACTTCTTGTCTCAACTGAGACGATTTAAAAAAAAAAAAATTTTAATTCATAATATTTTTATGATTTACGATTTTTTAACCAATAGAAATATTTTCAATGTCCCTGATTACAGATTAATTTTTGATTCCTCCCTATAAAAAAATGTCCCAATAAAACAATTCTCATAATAGTAATGCTCAAGGGTTTGACTACAGTAGAGTAGCAAGCATTTATGGTTAACTCAAGACCAATTTTACCTCTTTAAGTCGATTAACTTCCACCTGAAGATTTTGATATTTTCCATGGATCTGTATATGACTGTCTCGTCTTGGTCTCATCTCTGTCTCAATCTTGTACTGTCTGAGTTCTCCTAATTCTTTTCCTAACTCGTCAAGAAGCTGAAATCAAACATGTTATTAATACAAAAATTTCAATTTTTTTGTTCAAAAATAATATTTTTTGTCAAAATACAAGAGACTAATATTAACATTCTTATGAATATAGACAACGTTTCTATGTTTTCTATTTTTCGAAATATTTGGCTAATATATAATCCTAAAAATGTTTCCGGCCCAGTCTGCAGGGTGACGTCGAACCAACATCGGTAAAAGGTCGTAATGGTCGGGTGTAGGTCGGCATCGGCTTGACGACGTTGAACCAACCTAGGATTAGCGTAGGCAAAACGACGGTCGAGTTTCCGTTCTTCAGCCAACGTTGGGCTAGAAATGGCATAGCGACGGTCGGGTTCTCGGTTCCTCGCCAACGTCAGGTTAGATTTGACAGACCAACGGTTGGGTTCTCGTCTTTTCACCAACATTGGGTTAACTTTGACAAAACGACGGTCGACATTAGGTTACATGCCGACGCTTGGTTTGATGATATTTGACGTATGATTGTTTATATCTTAATTCTAGATTTAAAACCCGTATTTAAAACACACACACACACACAAAGCAATGATTGTAAATGAAATCTAGTACGTGGGGATTTCATTTATCATCATTAACAACATCGATACTGATTCCTGTGGTTTTCCCGCGCGGCCAATTAAATTGCATACGCCATTCCCAGTTTTCATTTTGAGACTCGCGGCTAGCAGAAACTCATGTAAGTTATCTCTTAATTTTATTTATGCTTTAAGTAATACGTATATGATTTATATGGAATCTTGTTAGCAACGATTTATTAAGACTACTTTTTTTTAAAACAAAAGGTTGAGTAAGATTTTTATATAACCAAATTGTAATTTATTAGGTTTTTGATTTATTTAGCTTGTGGGGATCCAGCTATTTTAAATATAGGAGTGATGATAGATCCTGCAAGTAGTGACAGAAAAAATGGGTTAATTATAGCCTAATTTTGTCCAAATTTTAGTACTATATTAAGAAGGGCAAAGTTAATTTGCAACACTTCCCCCTTCTGAATAAAACTTTAAATGGAAGTTTAAATCAGGAGTTTTTTAAAACTTTTATAGATATTTTGAATTTGATACGTTATTTTTCAAATTTGTTTATGAAATTGAAATTATTCAGAGCAATTATGCAGTTACAATTTACTAAGATATAAATCTGGTGGGTCACATTCTTCAAAATTTATTGCTATATACATGTAACCGTCTCAAAGGTCAAGCATGAAATTTAATGCTTCAGAGGTCAATTGCGTGTGTGTAATGATCAAGACAGTTTAGCTGATAGAATATATTGTTTAATATTAAGCGAAGAGGTCAGATTCATAAAAGGTTGCCATGGCAACCATATGTATGAAGGAATCTCGGGGAATGAATGAAATTGAATACTAGTATTTCAGAGGTCAATTACATGCTTAACATATACAAATGATCTAGTTTTCAAATTATCATTAAACCGTCATAGATAAGGCCAATTAAGATTGAAAGTAATGCCACAGACAGGACAAATAATAATAATAATAATAACAATAATTAATAATAATCACACTTTACCTTAGAATTCAAGAAAGGAACAGTCATTGACTTATAAAGTTAAAATATCATTTTATCATCAAGTTAATATCATATTTAAAAGTTGGTACCTGTTTTTACTTTGTTTTGAAAAACACGGCCTCTGAACTACACTGTATATATCCTTATTCAAATAATGTAGGTAGACGTGTCAAATGTATGAAAAAAATATTCCCACATTTGTTCAGATTTTCAGTACCCTTTGTGATGATCATTATGGAAGTATTGTCAGTATTTTCCTACTTAAAATATTTTACTTATGAATTATAAATATTTATTTTAGCCACAGAAACAAAAATGCTGGAAATGATGCTGGAAATTAAGGCTGAAATGAAACTAATGGCCAAAAGTATCAGTGTCATTCAGAAAAAACTGGATACATCACAGAGTGTGTTAGCGGATGATTTACCAGAAGACATTTCACTGCCAATCTCCAACGCAGAAGAACTAAGGGGAATTGAAAAAAAACAGGAAGTGGAAAGCTGTAGATAGAATTTGGTATGTTGTAGAAATTAAAACACGAAACACTTTTTTATATTAAGTTTATTTGAACATTCAATTTCATTGAACATTTTTAGAAAACAAATCAGAACAAATATGTATCAATACTGCAACTGTATCTTTTTAAATCATTTTCTGATAATATCCTAGTAACAATTATGGTACTTTGTAGATAAGCTATTTGGGTAGAATTGGTGGCGACAATGTAAGAGATTGTGGGAGACGGATTCTGAATGCCCTGATGACCACAGATGTTGCCATCACCCTGAACTGGAAAGGGAAAGGGGATAAAAAGTCATTCGATACACTAAATGTATGCAGCATCGTAAAAGGTAAAAAATATTTCCCTAACCAATTTGTTACTTTTGAATCTTTACACCTTTACAAAACATGCAAGGTCGACTTGAGCAGCGTAGAGACAATAGCTAGAAGTGTCAAAAATCGAATAAAACCTGTGCTATTTAAAGAATGTTTTCGTCAATCGAAGCCTTGCTGATTTAAAAACTAAATCCGCTTGAGTTTGCCTTCCAAGAGCAGTGTTCAAAGTTAAAAATCCCTAACCTCTTTTTGTTAAATCATGTTTCATTTCATTTTACATTAATTTATCAAGTTTAACCATCGCTAGTTTAACAGATGCATTTTATATCTTTTCTAAATCCTATTTTCTTATTTTACAGCTGCAGTACGAAAGAACAACATAACTAAAAACGAAACGGATGACAGAATTGAAGCTGTAATAAAAAACTGGCTGAAACGGCGGCCGGAAGGCAAGAGCCGACAAGAAAAAAGAACATGTAAATAAAAAGCATAACTGTGTTTTCTTCTCATTTAACGGCACATTAATTATAAAGGGTTTCCAAAGTTTATTAACAATTTATGATTTGATTTGATTTTTGGTGTTTTAACGCCACTTTCAACAATATTTCAGCTATATCATGGCGACCAGTTTTAGTGGTGGAGGAAGCCGGAGTACCCGGAGAGAACTACCGACCATGGGCAAGCAACTGGTAAACTTTATCACTTGCGGCTGTGAGTCGAGTGCACCCTTTTTTGTAATTTACAAAAACGACATAACAATTGTTCTCATTTTTGGAGTACATAACAATTGTTCTCATTTTTGGAGTAAAGTGACGGCAGTGTACCGTTATTCAATAAGCATTGAACAAGCTAAGTACTACATGAATCAGAAAAGGCATACAAGATTAATACACCCTAACACTTGTTGTACACTAAATGTTACAAATAAGGTGATGGTTTGCTTTGTGGTTATACAAGAAAGCTGTTGGATTATACTGATTTGACGTCGGCCCAACGATCAAACATACCGTCGGGGCAGACGTCTTGCTGACCAATGCACAGTATTTGAACGTTGGATATTGGTCGGGAAACCATCGGAAATAAGACATTGTAACGTCGGACCAACGTCGAGCCAATTAGTCGCACCAACGTCGACCCGATGAGCAAAATGACGACGGGTCAACGTTGGCATTCGACGTCAAACCAACGTCAGGGACGACCTTTAACCGACGTTGGACCAACGACACTTTGCAGACTAGGGGTTACGTTCATTGACCTTATTAGGGATCCTATTCACTGGTTTAACCCAGTTAACATGTTTTTGTGCATGTCCCAAGCCAAGACCTGGATTTCAATGGGCATATGCAGTGGTCTTTTTTTTTCGGTGATCAATCATTTGAGCCATTTTTTAGGTGAGAGGTGGTTTCTCATTTTGTAGATATTGGTAGAATTGCTGATCATCACGGTTTAAACTTTTTTGTCATAAATATTTAAAATATATGACATCACAAAGTTTTAATATGACCAGTGCTGATTATAGACATACCTGGCCTGTTGTTTCTCGTTCTCTATCAAACTTTAATTTTAAGTCAGAATTTTCATTCATTACTGCATTGTATTCTACTTGTACTTCTGTAAGCTTATCTTCTAAGGCTAATTTATCCTGCAAAAATAAAAAATAAATCTTTATTATATCATTTAAATGTGATTTCCCTCAAACTTTTTTTTATTACATATAAAAAAAGGGACACTGATAGTTTGATTATTTTTTATGGGGTCTGTATTGCTGATCTGTGTTTGTTTGTTGTTCTGTGTCTTGTGTCCTATGTTGCCTGTGTGTTTAGATTGTCCATTATTGATTGTCCCTTAGTTTTTCTCTTGCGTTTATTAATAATATAAATACTTACGATTTTTAGTCTATCTATTTCATTCCTAAGTCTTGGATTTTCCATCTTTAAAAGCTCATTTTCTTTTTCTAAATTTTGCAACCTAAAATGTAAAGAAGTTGTTCTCACTAGGTCGTATGTCACATGAGAGGACAGATTTGTAGGTTCTCAAAACAAATAGAAGGGATATAATCTGTAATGGTTTGTTTTCTCTCTATCATATTATATGATTTTTATTTGATCGAAAAACAAAGAATATACAGTTGATATCGTCACATTAATAATTACAAAAAAAATATTAAAAATCTATTATTTGTTTTTCTTCTTAATATAAAAAAAAAGAATATTCTATCTGAAATGAAAGTTATATTCTATTATTTTTTTTTCTTCTTAATTTAAAAAAAGAAAAGTAATTTATGTTTTTGCTCCAACTGTGTTCTGAAATACATTTTCATGTATGCAATTTTACTCACTCATCAAGCTGAAAAAGCATTTTTACATCTTCCCAATTTAAAAAATATATATATTGAGACTCTCTTAGGGTACTAACATCTGAAGATATCGAAATTTCTGTAATATTAAAAAAATTCCAAACATTTTGTCCAATTTATCAATAATCTGCTTTATTATATGACTTCAGATAATGTCTTTTTCTGATTGGCTGAGGTCCCTAGTAACGATCATTGATAAAACATTATAATCACCTTGTGGTTTGTTTACCTTGTTGGAATGTTATGATCATCTCGTGTGACGTCACGCGAGGTGAATATAACATTCCAACAAGATAAACAAAAGAAAATGTTGTGATCAAAGCTTATTTTAAGGGTGAAAGAAACATATAAAATGTGTCATATAATAAAACAATTAATGACTTTCAATTCGATGGATGCCAGGATTGATTATCCCAAGAATAATATATTTACCTCGGCCCTAAGGGACCTCGGTAAATATCCTTGTATCCACCTCATTAAAAGTCATTAATTGTTTCATATAATGTTTCTACTGCAGTTTTGGTGATCCATCAAGAGTTGAAGGAAAGGAGAGTATAAATGTTAGAACCTATGTATGTGATCACATGATAGTTGAAATCTCTGTCTGTGATAACATGATAGTTGAAATCTCTGTCTGTGATCACATGATAGTTGAAATCTCTGTCTGTGATCACATGATAGTTGAACTCTCTCTCTGTGATAACATGATAGTTGAAATCTCTGTCTGTGATCACATGATAGTTGAAATCTATGTCTGTGATCACATGATAGTTGAAATCTCTGTCTGTGATCACATGATAGTTGAAATCTATTGTCTGTGATCAGATGATAGTTGAAATCTATGTCTGTGATCACATGATAGTTGAGAAAGTGCATCTATATATGCAATCAATGCTACCACTGAGATTTAAAAGCTTGACTTATGTCATTGTGAGGTTATAAAGTTGGTCAATTGACTCGTGACTGTTACGGTTTTAACCCCACTATATTTTTGTGTCTGTACCAAGTCAGAAGCTGGGTATCAAAGGTCATATTTCATAGGGTTTTTTGTCTTCAATGATTTGAAGTGAGTAGTGTTTGTTTTGTTTATGTTGATAGGATTGCCAACCATCACTCTTTAATAAATTTTCTTTTTATAATTGTGAAGTTTATTCAATTTCTAACAAGATTGTGGACACTTTCTCTGTCACAATACATAATAAAAGTTATTGATTTAAAACTACTTATATACTAATTTATCTCTGAATTGATACAAATCAAAATTTATTCTAGGATAATATTGGAAGGGGAGATAATTTCTCAATTAAAAAAAATATTAAATAGCATGGAAGATAATTCAAATGACAAAATATGTTTATCCCCCAAAAATACACCTTAAAATCAACTCACCTCTGTGTGAAATATTCCATTTGCTCTGATTTTTCTCTTTCTTGTCGAGACTACAATGTAAACAATGCTCCATTACTAATCAATCAAAAATGTGTCAGAGTGATCAATACCAGGTAAGATAATTGATAGTATTGATCTGCCAGGTATTTTTACTACCTGCTGATGAAGAATACTTGATTATCAAAGTTACCTGGTGAGATGATTTCAATGATTGGAATAATAACAGACTAGTTAGTGGTTTATATTTTAACCCTTGATTGGTTGATTTTTAAGTCTCATATCTAATAAGTGTACATGTATACCTGTATATCATATATATTTGTCAGTGAAAAATCTAACTTTAACACTGTTGGGTTGCATGTTCAGATGTTTGCATGAAAAAAATATTTAATACATCCCAGTATTCTTTCAGGATCCAGAGTGGTAGAAACATTGCATCACTTGCATAAACATATACATGAATACATGGTAAAGAAAAGAACTGACAAATAACATGAAAAACATGTACTTATATATTAATGAAGGCCATATATGTAAAGGTATTATTGATAATGAAAATACACTGTAGATAAAGGAGCATAAATTTAGCTCACAGTGCACACAGCTTAATTAATAACTTTAATTTTAACAAGGGCAACGCAAAGTGTGGCGTATCCCCTTGCCTAAAAATTTGACCCGGTGACCTTGACCCTTGACCTTGAAAATCAATAGGATTCCTGATTCACTTAAGGACTAAGTATGTACCAAGTTTGGTCCAAATCCATTGAAGGATGTTGATTCTAGTGTGTTCACAAGGATGTTACGGAAGGACGGACAGAATGATGGACGGTAGCATTACTATATCCCTTCGCAACTTCGTTGGCGAGGGGATAATAAGCTTAATTTTACTTTTTGTGCTCATTAGTTCACCATATTTGGCCTAGCCTTTTTTCTATAATGGTTGTGAATATATTTACCGGGTACCAGGAATATATGTATAAACATCTTATATATGTTGGAGGAGGGTGTTCCCTTTAAATATGAAGAGATTGTCCAATCACTGTGTGTCCCATGGGTTAAACATAATAACCCATTCAGAGTGGTTACTATTAATTCTAAAATGACATCCTTTATTGGCTATAACTATGAACAATGCTGTGATAAAATTCCTGATATATTTTACTTCCCAAATACCATTTGGTATAAAATACTTATATCCTGCCCTTTAAGGGTCCAAATAATTTTGGCTTTGAGCAAAAATGATAATCCTAGCTATACATGTATTTATATTATCATACAATTCATTTAGGTAAATGAGCAATAAAAAACCAGGGTTAGATCTTGTATCTTACAAAACTCTTTACAATTTTTGGTCTATTGTGAGGTATAATGAAATCAAAAACAATTTTTTTCCAAACAATAAAAGTAGTCCATAAGGTGTTCTGTTTAAATAGGTTACTGTATCAACTATGGTCTACTTAATAATATGAAATGTTTACTTCTAGCAGAATTTTTATAAATCCAGATTTTCACATGTATCAAATTTTCAAATCAACTAAAATGATGGCCAGTCTAGCAGGAAATATTGGGTAATAAATAATATGCCACTATATGGTTTATCTCTTATTTCAGATTTGCTTTTTTTTCCCATTGTAGCAGTGATCGGGAAAGTCCAGCGCCATGCGCAATTTGCGCATTAAGCTGAAAAATGGCGCAGTGAAAGTAAAATGTAAGTGCCCGTGTGGCGCACAATAATTTTGCAAGGTTCGGTATCCATGGAACGATAGTCATCAGTCGTGCGGTACACTGAATTCCAGTGAACCCCTTGAAAAACAGTGAACCCCACTGAATTATGCATAATCGTGTCGAAATCGGATCATTGAGAATGTTTTGCCTATTTATATATTTATCGGACTGTCTCGTGGTTTTTACTTTGCTTAACGCTGAAGTAAATATAATTATGAAATGTCTAAATACCGGAAAAGAATATGTTACTCCAAATAAATGTTTGTAAATTTGATTTTTGTCAAATATGAATCAAGTGAATGAAAATTTGTATAAAATCATCCCAAAATTCAATATCAAATTTTATTTTAACGAAAAATTATATTTCTGAAAGTATGTGTCTGCGAGTTATTGTTTGGCGGTATTTAGTTGAATTTCTTAGAAAAATGCCTCCGAAAAAAAGCAGTGTCTGCCTGTTTTACCTGGCAAAAAGACTTTGTTTTCGTTTGTTGGTCGAGATGGAAATAACAATTTCGATCCTGACGATTCCGTGAGAAAAGAAACTGAAAATATGATTGACTCTGGCTCACAAGACGTACAAGTACCCCCGACCCTGTCTCATCAGATTGTGATGCTAACGAGAAAGACGTCCGCAAATACCGTCCTGTTCATGGTTGTTTATTGCTAAAATTTACTTGGAATATAAATTCATTTGAAATGTATGACTTTATAAAGCCTTTTGACCTTTATTTGATTTACTGTGTGTGTAACTGAGTTGAGAACAGATTCAATAACAAAGGCATGAAAGGTGTATCAAATGTTAAATTTTTTTATTCTCTGTAATTTTGATTATATTCAATTTCAACTTGTGAAATTGTTCTTGTTCCTTGTGGTACAAAATGTAAGTGGTTTCTCAATTATATTGGTCAAGATAAGGAAATCTACAATGCAAATTTAACTATACATCAGTGTTACTGGATTGGAGAAATGAAGCTTGAAGCCCTAATTCCTGTTCGCCCTATTACCTGATACATGTTCGCCCTGATAATTATAATTATGTAGGATAATAAAAATAATAGAAAAATAAGTGATATTTGATTGCTTATAGATATTAAATGGAGAAATCTTAAATATGTAGCATGCTATATTAAAGTGTATGTTTCGATAATGGGCAAAGTTAAACATTTCAGTCCTTGGAATAACAATGCAGGTAAATATGAGTGAATCCAGAGTCTGTAGAAATCACTAGAAAACTGAAAAGCAATTCAATTTCAATCAATTATATTTATTTAAATGTTACATGAGCTATAGTATGAAAATACATATCTATGCATTGTGCTGGAAATTTATTTCATTTTAAATGTAAATTTTACAATGGCCCATTCATATTATAGCATGGCCCATTGAAATTCAGAATGGCCCATTGAAATTTTTTTGAAGGGGCCATGGGCCCATTCTGAAAAAAACCTTCACGATCACTGTTGTAGTACGTATTAACATTAAATATGTATGCCTCTGCAAATTCACTATTTCCGCAATATCTACTAATTTGAATATTACCAGAATCTCTTTATATTTCTTTTGTTCTTCAGACACTCTTTCATCTGATTTTACTTCTACATCTTTAACTTGTTCCTCCAACATATGTATTCTGAAAAAAAACAAAATATACAAAATATTATAAACACTGAAGTGATGGTAAAATAAGTGGTAATTTGTAAAATGGATGTCAACATATGGAAAATAGCAATAATTTTTTTTTTTAAATTGTTTTAAAAATATACAAATTCTACCTTAAAAACTGAAAATTACAAATAAAATCAAATCATAATATATTTTTTTTTTTTTTTAGAAAATTCATCAGTTGAAAAGAGTTTTATACCAAAAATCAATGATCTAATTAAATAGAGCCTTTAAAATAAGATCTAATTACTATAAATACTAACAAAAACAAACAAGAGAGAGAGACAAGTGAGTATCTCTTTTCATTCTTGATTTTAAATTATTTATACAAGATTTAGGTCGTTACAAGACAATATAAACAAAATGTCAACAGATTTATATCAACTTTTAATGAGTAAGATAAATTGATAGCTTACAATATAAATATTTAAATATTCTAACTAAAATATCTAAGTAAGCAGAAAAAAGATAAGAAATGTATATATATAAAATAGGAACATTAAACAATGTTAAGTTTGTCCAGCACAAGAATGCAATCTTTTTTTTAATCAAGCCTTGCTATGTATACATGTATGATACACACAGAATAATGATATCAAAATGTAAGCATTTAGTCACAAAGAAACCTGATAAAGGAAAGTTGATTAGAAACTAGAGGCTCCTAGGAGCCTGTAATCGCTCACCTGGCTCAAAGTTGGCCCAGCAGTTTCAGAGGAGATAATTTTTAAGTGAATTTTGGCGAATCTTCTATTTTTAGCAATGGCCGCCATCTTCTTTGGCGGGCAGGGTTGTCGGATATAATTATGAAGGTAGACCATCTAAAGACCATTTCACCATAGTTTGGGCCCATTTGACCCAGCGGTTTCAGAGGAGATCATTTTTAAGTGATTTTTTGCCAAATTTTCTATTTTTAGTAATGGCGGACATCTTGGATGGCAGCCGGGTCGTCGGACACAATTCCGAAAGATGACCACCTAAAGACCATTCCACTATAGTTTGGCCCAATTGGCCCCGTAGTTTCAGAGGAGATAATTTTTAAGTGATTTTTTGCCAAATTTTCAATTTTTAGTAACGGCGGCTATCTTGGTTGGCGGCCGGGATCGTCGGACACAATTCTGAAAGAGGACCATCTGAAGACCATTCCACCATAGTTTGGGCCCAATTGGCCCAGCAGTTTCAGAGAAGATAATTTTTAAGTGATTTTTTGCTGAATTTTCTATTTTTAGTAACAGCAGCCATCTTGGTAGGCGGGGAAGATTGTCGGACACAATTCTGAAAGGGGGCCACCCAAGGACCATTCCACCAAAATTTGGTTTAAATTGGCCCAGTGGTTTTAGAGGAGTTGATTAAAATGCAAAAAGCTAACGACAGACGGACGACGGACGACCAGTGATAGCAATAGCTCACATGACCCTTTGGGTCAGGTGAGCTAAAAAAACACTTGCATTGAACAAAGAAAATAAGAAGATAAACTAAATCCACATGCAACAGAGTTACTTGACAATAAAATAGGAAAAACACAACACAAAAAAAGAAGAATGCAGTATTAAGGTAAAAAAATAAATAAAAAAACTGCAATAAATGATCATAGCCCCTACACAAGGATCATCTTAGTTTTATATTGCATTATTACATTTTTTTAATACCTATTTCATATATATAAAACATAATTTTAGATCAAATAAATCCACCCATCTTTAAGCTTGTATAGCCCACACAACTTGAACTTTCTAAAGCCCAACCAACTTGAACCTTGTAAAGCCCACCCAAATATAAACTGTGTAAACCCCAAATAACATTAACTTTGTAAAGCCCACCCAACTATAACCTTGTAAAGCCCACCCAACTATAACCTTGTAAAGCCCAAATAACATTAACTTTGTAAAGCCCACCCAACTATAACCTTGTAAAGCCCACCCAACTATAACCTTGTAAAGCCCACCCAACTATAACCTTGTAATGTTGTTGATCAGTTCATTCAAGTCGGGAATTGATAAAAAGAACATATCTTTTCTTAAATCCAATCAAATAATGCTGAGCCATGACATCTTTTAAGAAATATTTTTATTATTTGTTTCATTATCTTTAAAAACTAATAATTCACATATAATAAATAATAAACAGAAAATATTGATATAAAATAAATATACAAATATACAGACTACACAGGTATACATTACTATAATAAAAATACACCATAAAAATATATTAATAAACAGCTAAAAAAATCTACCATAAACCTCTACATCGGTGCTAATCTTACCTGTCAACAACACTAGAAAAACAAAAGAGTGACAAATATATAGGTACATGTACATGATATACAACCCAGTACACACATCTACAATTCAATATAGGCTCTTGTTAACTTTAGTACAGACTTACATATTAGCTAAGTTTTTTTCGACATGCCTAAAAGTATAGATAATAGAAAAAATATGTAAAAAAAAAAGATATTCATAGAACTATATTAAGTCTTGTAGATAAAAGAAATTTTTTTTTTCTCATGCAAGTTGAAATTAAATATTGCTGCAGAAATTCTAAGAAAAGTACATTTTGAAATTTTTATTTCTTTTTCTCTTTTTACACCCTCCATCCCATAAAAGTGGAAACAGTCTCCTTTTAATCTATAACCTTTAACATTCAAGTAAAGCCCATCTAACCTTGTAAAGCCAACCTAATTTTCAGCTTGTAAAGCACACCCAACTTTAACCATGTAAAGTTAAATCCACCCAACTTTAACCATGTAAAGCCCACCTAACTTTAATCCTGTAAAACCCACCCAACATTAACCTTGCAAAGTTCCCCCAACTTTAACCTCGTAAAGTTAAATCCACCCAACATTAACCTTGTAAAACCTGCCTAACTAACCCTGTGTTAACCATCACTCATTGAGCCAGTGAAAATACCTCTAATCTAAGTTCTAACCATAGACTGTTTTTATGTACAGTACATAACAGGATTAAATACAAGTCAACATACAACAGTACACATATATATGTATCAAGATTATTGACATCACCAGATAATAATACCTTACCTATTATTCATCATTCTTATCTTTGACCTGTTTAGGTGTGCATTTTAATTATTTTTAAATTAAGGTAAAAAAATATTTTTGTCAGTAACTGGGCTGAATAAAATAAATCAATGAGAACCATCCGTAATAACCTTGTCCTTTTGCCTACATTATTGTGATAATCCTTACAATGAGAACCATCCGTAATAATTTCCCCTTTTCCTCGTACTAGTCTATTGTGGCAACTCCTTAAAATAAGAGAACCCTCCATAATAACCTCCCAATTTTCCTTGCATTATTGTGATAATCCTTACAATGAGAACCATCCGTAATAACCTCCCCTTTTCCTTGCACTTTTGTGGCAATCTTTACAATGAGAACCATCTGTAATAATTTCCCTTTTAGCCTTCAATTATTGTGGTAATCCAATTCATTTTTTTTTTATTTAAAATCACCATGGGAAGAAGTGTTGATGAATTTCTAACTTTCACTAAGTTTAAGACAACTTCGAAAATAAACGGCAGATAATTTTATAATTTATTACTATCAGGAATTTTATTTGCAAGTTCTCCATACAAGCTAACTCACAATAGCATGAATGCTTAATAAATATTTATTTCAAAACAAGTGGAGCAATCCTATTTTCCAAAAACCAAAAGAAAACTTTGAGAATTTTCTTTTTTTCAAAAGATTGAACACTTTCTTAGTGCTAACACGATTCTTGATCTGAATCAGAATTTATCGTGTGTGATTTTAGCTTCATTTGATTATGTTTACAACTATTAATTACACCTCAAGGAAGTATTATACCCTGGGGCATGTGTCCAAAGTAAGTTGTTATTGATTGGTTTTGTAATTAATTACAGGTATTACAGGTAAGTAAAAGCATTCTCTAAAACCGTAATTACCGGAATAAGGTGAGATAAAAATCAAAGATTTCTTTATGTTCATATCAACGTGTTATAAGGAATATTGCTACCTTGGTTAGGTTAAGTTTATGAGTGATTAATGTCATGTTCAACAATATTTCAGCTATATCATGGCAGTCAGTTTTATTGGTGGAGGAAACCGGAGAAAGCCACTGACCTGTGGTAGACATTTTATGAAAAGAAAGTTTAAACAGTGATGGTTAACAATTCCACCAATATCAACAAAAAGAACAAATCATCTTGCACCTCAAACAACCGAACACAGAAAAGATGACGAAAAATGGTGTTTGAAATCCAGGTCCTGGCTTGGGACAGGCAAGAAAAACATGGGAGAGTTAAACCAGTTAATGGGATCCCAACACTCTCCTTGATTGCATATGTAATTGTAAATCTAACTGCCATATGATTACAGCAATGACTTGGTAGTACATTTGTATCACAGTAAAACTACTGCACACTAAGATGCTACTAGTTTCATCTAGAATCAACAGAAACACCATTTGGATTAACCAAGCATAATTTACTATAGAGGGGTTGAGGTTGGGTAATCTTTTTGGAAAATCTGGGTTGTTCCTTAAATTTCCAAGGAATCAATGATTAAAACCTATTAAAGTCTGTGCCACCAAATCTGTTTTTGCCACAGTCATTTTCACACAATACTCTCATCCTTAAATTAATGTTTATATAAGTATTTATATACCTATCCATCAGCACTGTATTTTCATCTTTCAGTTTAAAATGAGCACCATCAGTTGTACTCTTTTCTTCTGATAAATTGACCAGCTGTTTTTCAAGAAACTGAACCTAAAAAAATCAAGAGAAAAATATGTACACTGAATCAAATTTACAAATAATTTATATTATCGGCAATTTATACATTTTTCTTTTGATCTCACAAAAGGATATTTTCAGTAACATCAAACTGATCATGATACTGAGAATTACGTCAGTTTTGAATGTCTTGACATACACTGTCACTGGTATCACAGCTCATCCTATCAGACTTGCTATAATTCTAGAGATAATGTCTGTCTCATCCTTAACAGCTGCTGTTATTCTATATATATTGGACGTCTTCACAATAAACTCCTTCATAAAGAAAGTTTTCTTACAATTAACATAACTTCTAGATACAGACTAAAACGTTCTTACATAAGTTTATATTGAGAATCATGTATATCTTCCAGGAGTGTGATAAATTGTGTCCTTCACCAAGTGAAGGCCAGCAGAACGAGGGTAGAATTCCTCACACAAGAGGAAGATATCCTGATCTTGAATTTTGGCTAAATGTAAAAGCCTATTTCTTCCATAAAATATGATGGTAAAACTCAACAGACCAAAGGATTGAAGGCTAACCTTGCCATTCTTCAGGACATGAGATAATTTTCATTGTGACATCAAATCATTCATGATGTTTATCATGGTGACAACTGTGATTTTGAAGAAATCGATATGTTTGAATAGACATTTATCTATGATATACATCTTCATGCGACCCTCTAAACTATGGGCTCTCTCCCACAGAAAAGCTCAATTTTTTCACATTATCTCTTCATAGTCACAGTAAAATATTACATTGAATTTTAAACTTTTCAGCATGGTTTGGTATCCGTTTATTTCTTTGGAAATGTCTGTACGAAGTCAGGGTCATTACGGTTTTCACAGTTTTCCGGTTGTTGACTGATTTTGTCTGTTTATATACTTATGAGTTTTGACTTTCCCTTTGAAAGATTGTTTGGAGTTCGGTAATTTTGTTATTACCCTTATTTATATTAGACATAGAACTTTGTAATGTTAGCTTAATGAAGTAACAACCTAAAGTAGACTTATTCATTCCACTAGGACAAAGTGCAGTTGCTCCTAATAAAACAGTCCTTTGCTCACGATCATAAAACTTTTAAGTCTGAGTTTCGTACGTGTACTCCAAAATCATCCAACACTGTATTCATTGGATATGATATTCTGATTGATTGTTTTTTTCAGTGGCAAAGTGATTTTTTGTTTTGTTTTAGTGGTAAAGCACTGGTCCCTTTTAACACACTTACTCTATCATTTAAATGCTGAAAATTACCATCTATATCATCAAACACTTCATCTGGAGCTGGACTTCTAGATTTAGAATGTAACTGTCTGTAATTATAAAAACAAATGTCATTAAGATCAGTCCTTCTCTAAAGAAAAAAACATTGAATGCTTGTATTTTCTGATCTTTTTTTCTCTAGATTTTATAGGTTTTCTAGGTCCTGGATAGAAATCATTTTTTTCTAGATTTTATCACAGAAGGTTCTGGATAGGAGTCATTAATTTGACTTATTCTCGGAAGACAGTGTCCTGAAATTTCTTACCTCATTTTAACAACATGATGGTGAAAACAATTATTTGCATGTCAAGGAATTAATATTGGAGTTGCAAGACAATACAAAACGTTACTCCACCAATAAAACTGACTGCCACAATATATCTGAAGAGAAATATTGTTGTAAGTGGCACCAAATACCATAAGCCTAAACCACCTTTTTCTTGTCACCAATAAAGCCTAGAATATGGACACTAGTTCTAGTTTACAAATAATTTAATAATCCAGCATTAATCTTGGCTACTCTACTGTGATTATCAGATGAAGAACAACAACAAAAATATATTCTGTTACTTATTTGTACATTAATATTGTAAAATAATTTTTTTTATTGCAGATCACATTACATCTATGTCTCTTGTGAGCATAGATAGCTGAAAGTATTTTTGAATAAACTGACCATTATATATATATTTAACCACAAATCATATATTACAAAAACATAATTATTTCTGGCCTTTCAAAGTTACTGGGCATGATACAGACCAACAATTGCTTATAGTCACTTTATTAGAGAAGTATAACATATTTTCTCATGCTCTATTACATAAATGTTTCTTTTTGTAAATTTTTTACGATCTTATTCTATGAGAAGAAAATCAATTTACTAACATCTAGTCATAGAAATGCATACAACATAAAAATGCAAAATGATTGTCTGTCAGAAGCTAAATGATTTATATGGGAAAATATAAAAAGTTTAATTATTCAAAAATAAAATAATTGCTCTTCACCATAGAACATATTACATTCAGTTTGTGTAACAGTTTCATAGTGTTAACCAACTCCATTCCTTGCATATTTCAGGGAATTTTCGTTGTCATAATTAATCCCTTTTCTATCACAATACAATGCCATACAACTTGTATAATCAATCATCGACTTTTAGAGCTGTATCATTTACTAAGTACACATTAGTCTAGAGACAGTTGTTTGGGTGTTTTTTATGCTACTGTAGTATAAATTGATATTTAAGTCGTGTATTCTTCATTTATTTCCCTTGCCCCACGAAGGAAAATGTATGTATTGTAATGAATGCAACACATACATGTACATGAATGAATTAATTCAAATATATTTACTAGATGTGACAATGTAAACAGAAAACACTAGAACTGTGAGTGACCTCACTGAGTGATACCCCCCGCTTGCAGTTTAGTAGGAGTTGCGCTTACAAGGTACATGCCCCCCCCCTTTTTCGTGAAAGTATAAGTTGAATTATCTCCCCTTTTAAATTTTGGACAGCAACCATATTCCTTCATGCACATCTGCAGGTAGTGTACTAGAAGGGTGTAATGTTTCATAAAAATCCAATAAGCCATTTAGGAGGAGTTGCGCATACAAGGTACATGGACGGACGGACAGGGTGATTCCTATATAACCCCCCCCCCAAACTTTGTTTGCGGAGGGTATAATAAATATCTAAAATGTTCTACACTTCATCATAATGTTTAACTGATTAAAATGCATCCTCAGACACCTAGCTTTTAAAATATCCATTATGATTTTCTGGCAATAAATAATATATAATGGATGTGACGATGTAAACAGAAAAAATAAATATCTCAAATGTTCTACACTTCATCATAATGTTTAACTGATTAAAATGCATCATCAGACACCTAGCACTTAAAATATCCCTCATAATTTTCTGACATTAAATTAGACTCTTTTTTTCAAAAGAAAATAATTTATTAGAAAGAAAGGATATGGATGTAAATGAACATGAGAGACTATCCAACTTTCCACTCAGGTCTAAATTAACATAAATGAACAGCATTCTCATTGCTGTTCTACATTTCACAGTCACAGTAGTCTTCAACAATTTAGTCCATACAGACTGATTGATTGGTTGTTTAAACTCAATTGAACAGTATTTCTTATTAAAAGGTCAAGTGAAGAAGACAGAATCTTGGTGTGACTTGAACTGTGTGATCGTAGGTTGTTCCTTATAACCACAAAATAATACTTACGCAGCGTATGCTGTTGTGGTTAACTTCCTTGTACTACAATAGATAAAATAAGAAATATAAATTATTCTGGTTAAAACAGTTACATGTATAATAAAATAAACAGTAAATATTTCATCTCCTTTGCATCTTAAATATTTGTATTTAATACATTTCTCTGACATTACACTATTGTTCAGACTGGATTTAGTATTTTTAAGAAATGATAGTTTATTTTATTGTTCTTGTGTACGTATTTGAACTTTAATCTTTTACCATTTTAGGCTTAAAAACATGTTTTAAATAAGTTGGGACTTGTGGGTATCGAATGCCTGCTTTAAGTTTTAAAACTTCCATCTAACCACCTGGCTACCATGATCATAGTGTAATGTATACATAATATATATGACTCTTGATATAGTAAACTTTATTTTTTTTAAATATCCAACAACTTGTTTAAATATATGTAATTGATCGATATATACAAGACATGATACAAGTATTTTAAATCTGACATAAATTATGTTCACAACTGACCAGTTCACAAACTTTTAAAATAGATTCTTGAAATACAAACAATAAGTACCACACCGACTGCAAGTAATTACAAATCAAACAGACCATAGGTGAACATTTGGGACACTTGAAATACATGTATATCTAAAGATAAATGAGAATCGAAAGAATGCATGCCAATAAAAAATGATTGTTTTTTTTTTTTTGGCTTATTGTTATATAATTTGGATCTCTAAATAGTAAAAATGTAAAAAAAATAAAATAAAAACACTTTTGCAGATGTAATAAGTAAGAAAATACACTCCAACGTAATGATTCTTAAACAATAACCAACTCAAATCTGTTGATTATTTTTAAGAATCTACAATTGGAGTATATTCTCTATTACATAATTTATAGGGTTAATACTACATTTCCCTTGGCAAGCATTACTAACAAACTTAAAACATTTTTTTTAAAGTATTATTAAATAAAACCACAATTTTGTCACTCAGACAAAAAAAAATCTCTGAAGATAATGCTTCACAATTTTATATTGTAAAGTGTTATACATTTTTCCTTTATAAAAACTGCAGTCCATAAAACTATGTTTCAAACTTATTGTTAATAAATATGCTTAACAATAGAAATCTTTAAACCTTAAAATGACTTGCTGCTTAGAGATGAAATAAACAAAATGGGTTGTTTGATGTTAAATGAAAATACTGGTTTAAGTCCATTACATACAGTATACATGTATTAACAATAAAACACAATAACATGCATTATTTCTTTTATTTTAAATTTTTAAACATACAAATTAAAAAAAATATTTGTATAATATACTAATGGAGTTTTTGTGTATAATTTGAATTGTGTGTTATCAGCTGTGACTTAATACAAAGGTTTCTTTTTAAGCTGAAAAAAATTTGTATCTCATTATGATGTTATCTATGTAAGTTTTAAAAAATACCTAAATTTTTTTATATAACATATTCAACACCAAACAAGTAAATTTCTTAAAAATTACAAGTAATTCCACGTAAACAAAAAAGGGATATAATACCATGATGATGGAGGGTATGGTGTTTAATGCCACTTTCAACAATATTTCAGTTATATCATGGCAGTCAGTTTTATTGGTGGAGGAAACCAGAGTACCAGGAGAAAACCACTGACCTGCCACAAGTCAGTCATAAACTTTATCACATAATGTTGTATCGAGTACATCTCGCCTTAGCCGGATTCAAACTCACAACAGTAGCAGTGATAGGCACTGATTGAATAGGTAGTAGTAAATCCAACTACCATACGATCACGACCATGACGGACCCTAATTAATTTACAGAAATTTAATTTAAAACGAATCTGATGTTATTTTGTGTCAAAATAAAACTGAGAATGCGAAAGTGATAACAGTTTTACAATAATGATCTTACATTTGTTGTACTTCTCTAGAATTTCCAAAGTAATACCCACTGTAAATTAAACCAAATATTAACGGTTTTAATAACTTTAAAAATATTTTCAAACAATTATTAATAAGATTGATTGATTGATATTTTGGTGTTTAATGCCACTTTCAGCAATATTTCAGCTACTAGTAAATCATGGCGACCAGTTTTAATGGTGGAAGGAGACAGAGTAACCGGAGAGAACCACCGACCATGGGCAAGCAACTGGTAAACTTTATAACGTGCGACTGCAGGTCGAGTGTACCCTTTTTTTGCAATTTACAAAGCCAGGCACGAACCCACGCTGTATTGGTGATAGGTTTGTACGAGTTGTTAGGTAATCCAACTACCTAACTCATTGAGCCACCCGGGCCCTTAATTATTAATAAGGGAGAACAAATTTACCTATATTAACCTTTATCTACCTGTTATATAGATTTTCTAAAACACAAACATGCATCAAGGTACTTGTTATGCTATTAAATGAAAGGTTTAATAGAACATGATAAAAAAAAACCTGTCTAAACCTAAGCTATACATATAAGACCAACAAGCTCTTACCTTCATTCAATTAAAAGATTAAAAAATTACAATCAAAGAAAATTCCTTAACATAACTGTAAGGTGTTCCTTTTAAAATAACTGGTAAATTAATTGATCATGTATTTGAAATTTATATCTGCCTTAAAAAGTTGTGTCCTGAGAAGTTACGAAGTAATAGATTTCATTTTAAATTATTTTGTTTACATCGTGATTGACATAAATTGAATTTTAATGCACCCAACCAAAACAAAGATGGACAACACCCAGAAGTTCTATACTTTAAATGTATTTTATAATAGTGACTTTACTGTTTACATTGACAAATATAAACACAATCAATTTTCCAACAGGATATCATAGGGGAAATCAAGAAGAGACACTGTCGTGTTATTTTTTCCTGTAAAGTGATTGTTTCCTGACAAATGTTTCCAGAAAAGCTTTGATAATAGATTTATTTTATTTTAAGTCTTTATCGTGGTCTAATGTATGTTAAGTATAGCTGTTTACTTAAGTACAAAAATATTGTAAACATTGTAAAAATATTTTTTTCTTTAAAATTGTATGTATGTGTAAAGGTACAAAGTAAACTGGGTTATGAAATGTATCTGATGAAGTACTACACCATGTGGCAGCATAATACAATCACAACAAGTGGCAGCACGATACTATCACAAGTGGCAGCATGATACTATCACAAGTGGCAGCATGATACTATCACAAGTGGCAGCATAATACAATCACAAGTGGCAGCATAATACTATCACAAGTGGCAGCATAATACAATCACAAGTGACAGCATAATACAATCACAAGTGGCAGCAAGATACTATCACAAGTGGTAGCATGATACTATCATAAGTGGCAGCATGATACAATCACAACAGGTCTATTTTTGCCACGTTTGGGACTCTCATTTTGGAAACCGTTTGGGCTAGAGTTCCAAAAATCAATCCAAACCATTATTCTGTACTAAGTATCATTGTGATAATATTTCAGATGGATCAGTCGAATAGTCAACTTAAGTTATTGTGAGAAAAAATAAGATAGGACTGAGACTACCGAATATTGATGCATGTACATTTTTGTATTATAAACAAAAGTAAGACAGCAAAAAATGTAGTAATTTATATTAACAATGCACTGCTTCCAATAGCAACTTAATTTTCTAATACTTTAGTTCTTTTTCACATGAGATGTGAAATATGATAAAATTTTAACAATATTTTCATCATTTTTTCCCCTATAAAAATACATAAATTTGAAAATGTACAAATTTGCTTTTTTTTATTTTTTATAAAACTACCAAATATTAAACTCAAATTCTACAAATGTTTAAAACAATACAATTAACACATATTCCACCTAAAAATATAATCATACTGGTGACATTTTATTGCCACCATATTTTGGAACTAAAAGGGTATTTGACCATTAATTTGGGGAGCCTTATAAAATTAGTCAAAATGTTAAAAAGTAAACAAGGTTTTAAAAATAAACAAAAAAACATCATAAAAAAGTAAATAAAAATAATGCTGTAAGAGGTCTTAAATATGAAATCAATATAAGATATAATACCAGATGCTGCACAAAAATATCTGATTCATCAAATATTTACCTGCATATACCTGGTCTTACCTGGGGAAAAATACAACCAGCAAACAAACAAAAGGTGTGCACATTGAAAACTGTATCAGAAACATGCAAACTATCAGAGAAGGAACCAGGATACCATTTCCTCCTAGCATGTTTAAAATGCTCATATTCCTGACTCAGAAACTGTTATGTGTACAGACAGTATGTTACTTGTTTTACACATGATCAATATCAAGATATGTACACGAATTAATAAAAAATAAGTCTTATTTGAACCGACTTTAAACAAGTAAGAGGATCATTTCTAATCAAAATCTTCCAGTAATTAGGTGATTTTCAAATATATCTGCAAAAATTATTTATTTTCTTCATTTAAAAGTTCAATGTATTATTTTAAGTCTTTAAAAAGTTAAAAAATAATTTGATTTTTCAAATAAACTTTATATCGTCTATTGACATTTAAAAAACTTAAAATAATCTTGGTTTAAAATTACTTATATTTCTGATCTATATACTGGTAATGATGGATTATCATTTGAAAAATTTCTATTTGTTAAAAGTTTTGTCACCAGTTTCAAATGTTTTATTTAATAGTTGACAATATTGCCTTTCCCTATAAATCCTGTGCATAAAAGAAAAAAAAATGCCTAATTTAATGCAATTCATCAAACAATTAGTCTTGTCTGGTTGTTCCTTATTTCAGAAAAATATCTCATTTAGAAATAAAAACAGCATCTTTGATAGAACTACCTAGTAAGAGCATATATAACTACAGTGGAACCCCTGAATAAACTTGGTACATGTATTGACCGAACTTGATATAAACCCAATGTAGAAAATGACCTGTATATAATCAAACACATGTTCTATTGCGAACACACAAGTTGGTTCTGAGGAGGTTTAGTTTAGACAGGTTTCACTGTATTATTTACTGGTACCTACTGAAGAACAGATTAAGAAAAAAATCATTTAGGTTAATCAGACTCTCCTGTCTTATATTATTATCTCTTCAAATGACAATGAATGCCAAAGCTGCTATGTTTTATGGCATCTGAAAAAGTTGAGAGTAATATTTTGACAGATACAATTATATAACATAAGCTGCTTTCTAAATATGCTATAGCCAGCACTAACAACATTTTATACTAGAAATTACTTCTTCTTCCCTCTGCTAAAAACAATAAGAGTAAACAGATCTATGTCTCACCTGTCCTTGCAAATCGTTTGGGTGAAATATTTTTGAGAATTATTATATAAACTAAATCAATGTAAATTTAACAGGTAGTAAGTAGACTGTGAAAATGAGGTCAAAGTCAGGTGATATATGCCTGGCTGACAGGAACACATAATGATCAATGTGTTTATCAAGAATTGTGTGCCTAGTTTGTTTGGTAATTGAGAAATTGCCCTAATTTCAAAAGCTTGACATTGTTAAACCTGTCGCCATCGCTGCAGGAAAAGCATTACATTGTACCTATGACTCGCCATTAGTGACTTTCGTTGCAGGCAAGACAAAGATCACTGAACAAAGAATACGACAGAAGTATGCTAACTATAAAAAAAAACAAAAATAAATAAATACTATGTTAAGCAACAGATCTAACTAGAACAAAATCAACAAGAAAGAAGAAATACATGCAGATTAGAATATAAACAGAAACTGGTATGTCAGAAAAATCACATTATAACGTGTGAAAAAAATCATGCAGTTTTAACTGAAAAAAAAAGAGAAAAAATATTTTGTTCTGAAAACTAAAATGTGTTTTTTTTGTTGCTTACAGATAGGGAAACTACTACTACACAACATTTAATATAACAGTAAAAAAAATACAAGGGATTTTTATAACTTTTCCACACACAAAAAATAATCATTAAATGTCAAAATATGTTAAGCCTAAAATGCCACACTCTATTATTTCTATTGTTGGTGGCACAAGTTGTCGACTTCAGAACAAAATACCTAGTAGTATATTACTGTAACTACAAAAGAATCTTTGCAGACCATGTTTTTTTGTTTAAAAACATTTTTATCTAAAGTCTTCAATTCACTGGTATTTAAATTTTTAGTTAAGCCTTTGTAATAAATAAATCTTTTTGCTTATCTTTTGCCATTAATAAATATAGTATTATTCTTTCTGCAAAGATCTTGCTTAAAAGTATAGGCCAACACCATTTCAACAAGCAAAGAGAATCATGTACCCTGAAGTTCTTCTATTGTGTTTTTCTCTATAATGGACACCTCGCTTACTTCTAATTTTATGACAAGTTTCACAACTCCTGTAAATATGAAATTCATCAGTTCAAAATTTTACCAAAATATACAACTTGTGACATCAGTATGTTAAAGAACCCATTTTACCACCTACTATAAAGACATGTGCACCTCACACAATATATTCAGGCAGCAATAGGCACTTTGCATATTTCCGACTTTGATTCTAAAATAATATGTTTTACATGAGTTATTTCCCTTAAAGCCAGACAAAAGAGTCCATATTCATACAATGCTCAATGAAAATAACGTACATTTTACCCCCATAGTGTTAAAATTCTAATGTTGTAACAACTTGCTAATCTTCTATTTGCTATAAAATTATCCTCTGATATTTTACAAGATTCAAATACATTTGTATCTACAAACTATGAGAAAAGTATACTCATATTTGTTGGCCTTTCCACTGTTGTTTCTAGATTGGGTTGTAAGGGAAATAACTCACATAAAAAAGGAATAAAAGCATTTAATTTTAGAATCAAATCAGAAATATGCACACCAAACAGTCTATTAGTATTCATGGCATCAAGCAGAATTGAGTTCCCATTTTACCAACACACAGCTATAGCACAAAGTTTGAATTAATTTCCACTGAAAACTATTAATTGAAACATTGACCTACATGCTTACAATCTACAATGGCAGACTAAGTCTACCTCCAGTATAAAGAGTACGGTAGAAGAGAGAAAATATTTTTTCTAAGTATTCATTGCAGGTATCTTGAAATCTTATTATTTTTGTGTGATAGGTACAGTACAAATATTGGCTCAAGTCCAGTATACGGTAAAAAGAAGTTCTAGGACTTTTCACTTTAAATATTCATTTAAGAAATAAATCATGGAAGCCAGAATGTGTTGGGAGTTTTAACATGGATTGGCGGATATTAGTATTTTATCCCGAGCCAGAAGCGAGGGATAAAATTTACTAATATCCGCCAATCCATGTTAAAACTCAAAACACATTCTGGCTTCCATGATTTATTTCGATTCTGATATGTCTTAAGAGTAAAAATACGGTATTTTACTTTGATTGCAAGACGGTAATTTATTTGTACGCTTGCGGAAAAAGTCGCACACAATTTATGTAACTCGAATAATACTGCACCCTCTATCGGCATTAGTCGGGTTACAATTTATGCTGCCAATGGAAAAGTCGGTCACATTCACCGGCGCATGTGCTAATGAGATTATACTGATTGGATAATTCTCTCGGTTGTTAACAAAGCGAAAGAAGGAGGTCATGTTAGAATTGATATTAATACGCCCTATGTAATGTATTATGTTATGTATATTAAACTGGTAGATAGGTTGTAAGGTAGACAGGATACAGGATGACAAGTTAAAATGTCAACAGGTTGATCCCAAATATTAGGCAAAATATCATCCATGAGAAGGCTTTAGAACTCTCCACTATTTTTTTGGGGGGAAATGTGGACATTTCATTGGTCAGACTACAAGAATATCTACTTCTTTGCTATATAGTTCATCTGTCTATAAAAAATCTCATACAGATACTACTTAAGCTAAACGTTTTCATGCAAGATGCCAGTAACCGAGTTATAATACAGTATTTAGAGATTTTTCTACAGGATTGAGTAGATGAACAATTCTGTAATTTTATAGAAGTTTCATAAAAGATGTGGTTTCATGATACCAGTATATACAAAAAAAATTCATACAAACTACATGTAATTATTATGAAGATCAACACAATGTTTGTGATAAAAATTAAATTAAGTACTTAGAATTAAATATTGCCTTTGATTAAGACTGTTCTTCATTTTAAGAGGTTATGACATAAAGATGTTAGCCTGATGTGAAACTTTAAAACATTGTTCCTACACCTAAATTTCACATGACAAAATTTTCAAGCTAGACAATAAGTAATATTTGACTACATAAGATATCAAAAACATTTTTAGTAAACAAATCTTTTCTTTTGACTCTATTTGATATCAAGCAACCAAAAGTTACATTACTATATATAGATCGTTATTAATTTTATATTTTTAACTTCCATTTCAGTGATGTAATATGAGGTCAAGGTCACAATAAGTCTGACATCATCAGTTTTATCAATGATTGATGAATTACAAGGTTGTTTTTTACGCAGTGAAACCTGTCTTAAAGGGAACAATCTTTGGACCAATTTTTTTTATTCAGAATAGACAATTTTTTGCATTTGGTATAGAGCAATTCTATTTCAATAATCTTAGAAACCTATAAAATAATTTACCTCTTTAGCAAAAACTGTGAACCTGGAATTATTTCTTTTTTTTTTTTACTATTATTTTGTACATTTAAGGTTTTTCTTCTTAACTACACCTCAGGTTTAATGTAGTATATGAAGTGTACTGTGTTACCTACCACACGAATAAATAAACCCAAACAAGTAAGTACACACAATTAGAACAAAACATTTAATTTAGCAGCAAGGGAGATAATCCTGTAGTCTGTTAATTTAACTACCATGACTATCGGTACTTGTGAAAGTTACATTTTAGTCTAACTATGAACTTCTTAGAAAACTATACATTTTACATACATGTATATAGTTTTAGGGGTCCACAAGACAGTTGACAGTGATTATTATTTTGAATTTATTTAGAGTGGATATTACTTTTCCAAAACCCAAAGCGTTTCTCACCATGAAACAGGGGAGATAATCATACATACTTGTTGTGAGAAAGATCAGATGTATCAGATTCTATATCTTCGTCACCAAAGTCTGTGTAGTCATGTATCCTGTAAAATCATGATTACATTAACATTCATTATTATTCAATAGGTGAAACATCTTTTTATATTAGGCCAAGGAAACATATACATTTTGTACCTGTGTTTCTAGTAACATTCTTGAAAAAAAAAAATTTGTTCATGCCACGATATAGCTGAAATACTGCTAAAGTTGGCGTTAAACACCAATCAATCAATTGAAAAAAATAAGTTACCTAGGTTATACAGGATATTCGATAATGATCTGACTTTAACAGTGCCTGTCCAAAATCGGCAAAACAAATTTTCGGATAAGCACATAAAATAAATAAGATCGTAAGGGTTAGCGGACAAACTATTTTTTTTCCTATGTCAAATTTTGTTATATTTTTTTTAATAAAATTAAGTGAATGTTTCTTATATGTTGATATAATATTCTGGAAAGTTGCTCAACATTTCAAATGCAGCAAAAAAGTTCTGTTTTTTTCATTTTTTGGGGTTATTTTTTCCATTTTACATTAAATTGTTTAAATATTGTGTGCGGTTTCACACAGACTACTATAAATCAACTATAAACATGGGGGAAATATTACTTTCTTAACAAGTATCTTGTATTATTTAACACATCAATGTCTTACCCATTATAAGTATTATTTGTTCGTCGTATAGGTTCTGGAGTAGATAAATCTATTAATACACCATTGTCTTCGTCAGTGTTTGTGTCGTATTCATTAAATGTGTATGCACTGGCTTCAGAGGTTTCTTGGCACTGTAAAACAGAAGTCAATTATTACAACCTAATTTGTTAATAAAATTGCAAATATATACATGGAATTTATTTATTCTTCACTACATTTGTAAATTTTTACAACCGATAAACATTCTTACCATGTAATAATGCCGTCACTCATGTGGTTTCTGGGAAGATGATATTTGAAATGTCATCAAATAAAAAAACATAACTGGTCTATCAGCCCAGCCCTAGCAGTTATTTTAAATTTTCAAATGAAACTAACAAATAATGTTCTTACATGAATGAATAGGGAGTATTGATTGATTGATTGATTGATTGGTGTTTAACGTCCAGCGAGCAATTTTTCAGCTATATTCTTACAACCAACCGTTTTCATAAATGTAAATCGGAAAAATTATCTAAATTTTTTTTACACATCTAATGAAAAATATTATGATATTGATATTGTAGGATTGGGTGTTTCTACAGCTAGACAACATCTGGTTAAACCTACACCTAAAGCTAACTGAGACGAGACGGTGTAGAATTATTTCACTTTATGTCAGATATAGCATGAAATTAACTGATGAAAGTAATAATGGTTAATATCCATGTCACACATTTAAAACATTTCATATTTCATGCCTTTTACTGACAACATGTACACCAGACCTGCCTTGTTACATGTAATTTCTGTTCAATGTAATGTACATTTTGTTTATATATTGCCACAGGGAATTACAATTTTACCAGTTAAACATTAAAACATTTTCCTCAAGTCTTTTTATGACAGATATTAATTTTATTTGCTATTATCATTTTGAAAGATAAAATACTTAAGATCAGATAGTTTATATAAAAACAAGTACATGTTTATGTATTATCAGAATGCCAAATCAAATAACACAAGGTCGGTCATACATGAATATAGATATTAAAAGTTCTAAGAGCAAATGCATGTAATTCTTAATCAATACAACAATTAATTATCCCTTACTGTTTTTTTATTGTATAGGCTACAATGTTGAAAAGGCTTTCAAAATTTTAAACTAAAGCCTCCCTGCTGAGTTTTTTTTTTCTTTATTTGCCTTTGTATGTTAGGGTTTGATACTATATATATGTTGAAATTTCATGAAATAGATATTGTTTAAACTAATTTATCAGTAAAAATATTTACCACTTTGTCTACTTATATTTAACTATAAGTTAATTATATATATTATATCTGCTGGTTTTATAAGTCTTTTATCTACTAATTTATATGAAAAATTTGCTTTGTCTCCATTTTGTGTCAATTAAATTCAATATTAAAATAAATAATTGATGAAAGATATATGTTGGAGTTGTATTTCAAAGTATCAATTGTTGATTTGTTTTTGTTTTAACGTGAGATAAGCTGCCAAACCCATTTAATGAGCCAATAAGTTTGTTGTTTTACGCCAAGCCAGTAATTTATCAGCTATTATAATGGTGAGATCAAGATACTATTCAAGAGTTGTGGTTGTAGTGTTTAACGCCACTTTCAACAATATTTCAGCTACATCGTGGATGTCAGTTTTATTGGTATAGGAAACCGGAGTTCCCAGAGAAAACCACAGTAAGTCACTGACCAACTGAGATACTATTCAATGAGATAGTGATGAGCAACACTGTCAGCAGGATTGTTTAGTGTTAGTTCATTGAAACAAGTCAACGGGTGGCTACGACGCTCCACTCTATCTCTCCTGTCTATCCAGACTCTGACCCAACTACTAGTCTTTAGTCTGCACCAAAAACTTTTTTAGCCACTAGTCCTTCGGGCTAGTGAAGCACTAGGTTTTACTAGTCCGAACATAATTTTACTAGTCCAAAAAAACCACTTTTGTTCAATAACATCATCGGCAGTACGTTTCCTCTTAACAACCTTGCCAGGCTTGGTCCCTTCAGTCCACCGAAGCATTGTTACTACAATAAATCTTAAGACCGGAAAGACCGAAGTACACCGCCACGTGCAGAATGGGAGATAAAGAACGAAATCTCTTAAGATATCCTCATTAGTAAAGCTTAATAGTTCTTTTACTATCTATCAATGGCGATCCACCACGATTTTGACTACGTTGGTAATATTAATACATGTCCGTGTTGAAACATATTGCTTTGGTAATAAGACAGATCGGAATACCGGAACAACATGGTTTCAGACTGGTTAGTGGTTACCCCAGCATTAAACTACTAAAGGCTAACAGTTTATTCGTATTTGTTTACAAATAAAATCTGTATGATAAACATTTATTACATTTGTACCTTTTTCGAAATTTTATCTTTTTTATGTAAAAATCATAGAGAACAAGGTAGGGGAGTAAAATGTTTTACTAGTCTGATCGGGCTAGTGGTAAGGGAAAATTACTAGTCCGAATATCAGTTTACTAGTCTGGGGCATCGGACTAGTTACTAATGTTGCAGACTGGTCTTTGCTCTTATTCTTATTACTGCATGGTTAGCAGAGAAGCAGCAAACATGAATTTCATAGTTTTTGGTTTGACTTGAGTGGGGATTAAACTCAGGATCTATCACACTCTAGCATGCTAACCATTGTACCACCAAGGCAGTTGTTTAATGAAGATAGCAAAGATATTTTTCTTTTTGAAAAATAAATTAAAATATATTCATGATAAATTTGACTGGTAAATGTTTTTTAATAACAACAAGTGCTAAATTTTCTATAACAGAAAAAAATATTACGATTACCAAAATTTCAAAGTGATTTACAAAACACAAAATTTGACATCAGAACACAACATCACCATGATATACTGTTTTGTGTAGCTGAAAAATTGCTCATTTGGCATTAAACAACAATCACTCACTCACTCTGAACCCAACATCCTGATTTAAATCGTGTTTTTGCACTAACTCTTAACCCAACATCCTGATTTTAAGAGTGTATGCACATTCATTCTGAACCCGACATCCTGATTTTAATGGTGTATATGCACTGCTATATATACTGTAGTACCTTAATGACTTAACATGTTTTTGCTAGGTCATTAAAGCAGATATTTACATTGATAGAATTATATACACCTGGAGTACTATATGTTTACCTGTAATTAAATTCCCAATTAATACACCTGAGGACATGATATGCATTAAAATGTATGTCTATAATCCAATAAACATGTCAATCAAAAGTAGAAAACAATACAAGGAGGAATTTACAGGTGTATTACTTACATACTCTATATTCAACTGGTAACTAATACACAAGTCATGTACAATGTACCTATTGAATACTCCAGTAACAGAATATCAATGTTATTGAGTAAGAATTCATACTTGATAGCATTTTGGCCCCCAATATTGTCCTTCAACTAAGCTCTATTAAGACTATTTGCACTGTAGGACTTATTTATCATCCTTGAGCCAGATTTTTTCAGGACAAGGTTAAACAATATTACAGTTTGTAAAATATTGTACTTCAACAAAACACCATGCAAGTACTAGAGAATATAATCAAAATTTCACTAGTGCAGCAGGAACTGCTAAACCATCTGGGGCATCCGAGTTGACCCCTGGTTTTTAGTGGGGTTCAAGTAGTGTTTGTACATCATTGTTTGTCTTTTTGTCCCTTTTCTTTTGATCTATTGTCTGACCTTCGATTTACCGTTTCAGATTAACCTTTTGGTAATTTCAAACATTTCTTGCTACTAGTTAATTTCGCAATAAATATCTTTATCCAATGTTGAAAAAAAAATTAGACTTTGAGGTCAAACAGCTTCACTGCTGGCAGTATCTGTGCTAGACACTAAAATAAAGAAGACTGATCCCACGGGAGCTGAGCTTATAAATGATCAGTGAGGATGCACTATCTAAATCCAATTCAGCATATATTTGTTTACATCATAAAATGGATGGCACATATTAAATAGTATTCATTCACTCTAAGGAAATTACAAAAATAGACATTTTCAATATGTCTCTAAAAATACACCACATTATTATTTATATGTATATATGCATATTAAGTAAACATGTATTATATATGACATTTTTGATGTTTTGAAGTAACTCACTGTTTGTCATTACAATAAGTTTATACCAAAATAAATAAACAAACATTTTTCTATAATAGTCAAAATAATTATTGTTTAAAAATAAAATAAGTCAAGCATGAAACATGATTTTTTGCTTATTGACCATGACAAAAACAGAAGTCAAAAAGTCAAATGGTTTTAAGGCAGTCAAAATATTGACCTATGATAGATTTAAATCCATTTCAGTTTACTGTTACACCTGGGCAGAATACCTTTATCAAGATACAAGGTGATAGTGTCAACAGTATAGGCAGTTAATAGTCTAAACAAGGACTTTGAATTGGCAATCAAGTATGGGTCATAGAGTTCTCTTTGATTGTTTTAGTATGATATATATAACCTATTTAGGATTGCACTGAAAAGGGAGGGGTGTATTCTTTAGTGTACACATATGCAGTGAAATGTTACTATTACACAGAAATTTCATGAATACCAGTCTGTGCCAAAAACATTTTGACAAACTAGCCTCAACAGCATTTTTGAAGAATTTTTTCTATTTGATTAGCAAATTTTATGCAATTTTTACTAGCCCGATCTTGTACCCCCATATTTATCATACAAACCCATTACTACAACATGTAAAGAGTGATCATTAATATGAGCTTAATCTATACAGATCTGACTTTCTGGCAGTAAAACATTTTTTCCTACGTTTTTGTCATTTTTTTTAGTATTTTGAGTGAGTGAGAGATTGTCATTCAATGCAAATGAACAATTTTTCAGCTACATTTGTATATCATGACAAGAACAAGATACATACAATGAAATGACTCGGACACCTTATCCTGCTTCTGAGCCCAAACCAGTCTTACTCCTTAGAGCCTCATGCTTAGCAGAAAAGCAGCAAATACCAATTTTACTGTCTATGGTTGGCCTGAATCCACGATTTCTCCCACTCAAAGCGAGCATGCTAACATTTACATCACTGATGCTAAGCTTAGCATTATGAATACTAGTATGTGTGAATATCCACTTCTCCTATTCTTAACAAGCTTCGGTTTTAATTTTTTTTCGTAATATCACCATAGTGGTTTAAAATTCTGCATGAGAATTCCATCCAATTTCCTGTCGACTGTTATTTATAACAACAGAAATTAACAACATAAAAATATTATTGGCATTGTTGCGATCATATGAGATACAGATTCTCTTTCTGCTACCAGTGGACCATGATATTTATCCACTATCATAGATAAATTTTCAAATTTTACTACCGAAATCTTGAATGGAAAAATATGTACATGTAATCCACTTGTAGCAAAAAGAGAATCTACATTTACACAATTTTCCTATAATCTATCAACAAAGTGAGAAAGTTATTGAAATAAAGGCCAGCTTGGATCATGATTGTAGATGTACTATAGTGCCGCTTTTCCAAAATATTTCAACTATGTTATGCCAGTCAAGTTTTATTTTTAATATTGATTTGGTGCAGAAAACTTCATGTACACGGTAAAAATTTAAAAGAAACTCACTTTTCACACAAACATAAACACTGCGATATAACAAATACTTCATATGTAGATTACTTAATACACATTTTATTTTGTGGCCGATCAAGCGCCAGACGAAACATGAAATATTTTTGGATTAGGATTTGTATAGGCACATATTTAATCTTATTTATCTATCATTGTAGTCACTTCTAACTTTTGATCTACAAGTATTTAAATTTGAATATAGGACATTTATGGCCATTGAAAAAAATTCTATCTGTTTAATCATAGTCTCTTAGTGAGATTAAATTTATTAATGTCCCTAACAATGGAAAAATATCAGTGATTTTAATCAATTGTGAGAGAAACAAGCCAAAGATTTTGTACTACAATGTACATAAAGGTAATCATTTTATCTTGCACACAAATTAAACTATATACCCAATAGAATAGGCCTAGTTAAAATCCAATTCAAATTGGTTGACCACAAAGGTCTTATTTAAATAATTCTAGGTTAGCCATTTCAAACACAATTTTCAGTTTGTCAATTCAATATTCAATACTAAATATTCCAGTTTGTCATTTTTCTTGTCAGTAAAAACCTTTTTTTTCTTTTTTCTTTTAATATATCTAGCTATAATATACATCGAAGATGGATTGTTTAAAAACAAATGTGTTGTATAGAAAAGGTCATTTTGTGATGATATATATATCAGATTCACCTATAATTAAACTGAAAATAATAGATGAAGGGTTATCAAAGATACATTGTTTTCCTAGTTTTGAAAAAAAAAATAGGGGATGGGACTACCCTGTCCTCTTGTACCTGTGGACAAGAGTATTGTTTTTGTTTTTATTAAATAAACAAACATATTATATCTGGTACTGGTATAGAACTACTATTGATAATTTCACATTTGACATACTGCTGAATACACCCCCACAAGATAACTGTCAAATATTATTTGATCAAAGAATCAGACAATCTTATAGTAATAGTAAAACATTGATAGAAATAATACAAAGAACTACAAGTAGACAGGGCCAGCCTTAAGCCAATTGGACCAATTGCTCCCAGCAGGGCCCTGTGTTTAAGGGGCCATTGCTGGAGTAAATAAGGGTAATAATAAAATTACCGAACTCCGAACAATCTTCCAAAGGGAAAGTCAAAACTCATAAGTATATAAACAGACAAAATCAGTCAACAACTGGAAAACTGGGAAAATCGTAATGACCCTGACTTGGTACATGCATTTCCAAAGAAATGGTGGGTTGAATCAGATTTTACGCCGTCAAACCTCCCGCTTTCATTACGGTTCTAAGGTTTCGACTGTCACTACAACAGCATTTATAACAATCCAATCTCTGCAGTACACACAACAACACACCGCTGACTTTAAAGAGAACAGCAACAAATAGTCTTCGGTTTGACCTAGCATACTAACCATTACACCACTGATGCAGTAATACATGTACTGCATCATAAGATTGTGATTGATCTAATGGCTTACATTGTATATTTATAATAAGCCCATTATAAGGTATCAAAAGGTGTAATTGATGAACAAGAAATATTTAATATTCTCCCTTATAGTTATATTATTTTTTGAAGACCTACATTGTAGCATGCCTTAATGAAAATCACTAAATATTTTGAAAATAATTGGGGTTTTATTCATGACATCAATGAGATATGTTGTCTTTTTTCCGACATGTTTTACTCACTGTCCATTTATCAAGAAGACTAAAAAAACTTAGAAGTACATTAACAGATCTTTCATAAAAACAAATAAATACCATGTTTATATATTAAATTAATGATCTATTAGACCAGTTATGTGAAAACAATTCTTGTTTAATCAAAATTTTGAACAATGGTTGACTTCAAAAATGAAAACATTTAACATGCATAGAGGATATATTACTTTTTTTTACATGATTTTTTTTATATTTCCTTGCAAATTATCTCTCTCTATATATACAATGCATATATTACAAGTGTTTGAAAAATAATTTTTGCATAAGAGGGCAGCAATATCTTGTTTTAAATTTTTTTACTATTAGCTAGGAGGATAATAAACTGACTTGATAATAAAAAGTTGTATAAACTAAATAACCTTACCTCAGTGGGTGATATGTCTCCTAGCAAATCGAAATTCAACGTCGAAAATGGATCTTTTTTCTGGACTGAAATATATGAATCGAATATATAATCTGTTAGTCTAATACAGAGGCAGAGCTCCAGAAAATATCAATCTTAAAAATTGATGGGATATTTTGTAGCAATAGGGGTACATGTACATGTATTTGCAATTGCTCGCTTAAACTGTCAACCCAATAAAAGAATACCGGTATATGCTTCGAATTTTGTATACTTTCCTTTTGTCATTTAGCTATATACAGGGTAACACATAAAGATAATTAAATTCTGAAGATTAAAATAAAACAAATCTTATGTATTGTACAATCTCTTGTCAAGAAAAAAACACTTTTCAGTTAACCCAATTAAAATCTACCCCATACCTCTATTTTTTTTTTTTTTTTTTGGTATAGGAATTATATACAGTAACAATTTTGTAGAGTATCTTATACTCAATGAAATTAAAATGATGGGGAAATTGGTCAAAATTAGGGGGGAAAATATTCCCCTTATTTGGAGCACTGATTACAATACATGTACAACATTTTAAAGTTAGACGTGATGTATTTTTCCCACTTTATTTCTGACAATACAGTATTTACATGTATAGCTATTACATCAGTTTTCTAGACCTTTATGTCCATAATATCTGGTACAATGTACCTTGTTTATTGTCTTTCAATGATACATACAAATGCTAACAAATTTATAATAATGCCTCAATTTTTTTTTTCAGGACTTTAAATATTATATCCTGAACTGGTTCTATTTGACAAAGTTATATTTTTTCTGATACCCGATTCATATTCATGTAGAGCCACAGTAAAAGTACATGTACCTGTATCACAGAAGTCATAGAGGACACCATTGAAAGGGATTAGAATGAAGCTTGTTTCTACTCTTTTCAGATAATTTGGCAGTGTATTGAACTTTTTGACATTGCAGAAGAAATACAATATACATACACTGTTCATGTAATTTATAAATTTGCTCTTACTGCGAAACAAACCAGAAAAGACAAGCTTGCCAAAGGCTCACTTTTCTATCTGTTTCAAAAGCTCATGAATACAAAAAGCTAAAATAAATTATATATTTTTTGACAATGTACGTATATTGAATATTTAATGTATATAATAAAGTAGCCACTAAACCAGTAAATCTTCAAAAACAAGAAATAAATGACAAATAATTTGCCAGTCAACTAGTCAGTTTTTTCGACACTGACATGATTCATTTGACATCTTTGATACATGTACATTCATTATCGAAATGCACAGTTCAAAATCATAATGTAATTATTATAAAAACTTAGGGTCATCTCTTTAAAGCATAGAAAACCTTTGAAAATGTTTAGCTAATGCAGCTAAGGTTTATCCTCCTCAGCAATAGACAAAATTAGCAGAGGATGGGCTATCTCGCTTAGGCATTTTGGCTTGCTTGCTTGAAAGCAAGACTTAAATTATTTGGCTTTCTATTTTTTTACTTTGAGCATACCTGGTGATTATTCCAGAAATGAGTCAAGCACATTAAATTAGATATCTAGTATCTAAATTCATATTACTGGTCAGTTAGTGAGTGTCTGACATAAACTCATGCCATATTATTCAAACCTGTATTAAGAGGTCACCTTTGAGACAAAGAAAAACTGGCCTTATAAGATGGGTGACCTCTTTAAAAAAGAGATTCAATTCATATGAAATTTTCTATGACAAGAAAAAGGTGACCTTTTAATTCAGGTGACCGCATGGTCTGGCATGACTGTACCACATAAAATCACCAGAGTTGCAAATTGCAGAGTGAGACTCAGAGACATGAACAAACTACACCTTACTCTCATCACAATAAAACCCTGTATAAGACATACAGAACTAAATGTAGTAATACACAAATTTATACAAGAAACATCCCACTCGACTCAAAAAGTCTTTCGCAGAACCACATACATTAAATACTGAATCCGGTTCCTACATTTGAAGAAGAAGAACTGTAATCAAAGTTTTACCTATATCTTTTACCACAGGAAGTCTGTCTCTATCAGAATTACTATTTCTTCTGTCAATTTTAACTAATACACTATTCTGATGACAATTACATGATGATGTAAAAGCTCCTGACTTTAAAGCCGATGAATAAATTCTTCTCCGTTTGCGTTTTTGTCTAGGATAATAACTCCTCCTTGATGTCTGAGTATACTGTTCAATTTGAACTGATGTCTTGTCAACTTTTTTTGTTTTCGCAAATCTTCTTCGAATAAATCTCAGAAATTTGTCAACAAGAAGTTTGACAAAATGGCAAATAGACCCAAGACAGGTCATAATCACATATATGTATATATACAAAGCAGCACTATAGTCTATCTATATTCAATGAATCTTTGTGTTATAATTACATTCCACAACTTTCACTGTCAAGATCACTCAACAAACTACTACTTTGATTATCAACTCACAAAGAGTATGTAAATAAAATGAAGAAAAGTGATTGGTCAAAATCTCATTTATAACCTTTTGTTCCAAGTCACAGTACAGGATACAAATGGTTATGTAATCAAGTGTCCTGCTAAAGACCACTAAATAGCCTCAGGTTACTTTGGGTTCCCTAAATAAACACCACTTAACTGTTTTAACAACACTGACTTAAGGCAATAAACTAGTAGGTGTCTAAACAAACTTCCAATATCTGGTTGTATAAACAGTGTCTGCAGATGAGCAAGGACCCCTGGTGTGTAAATTAATGACTATTTAATTTAATGGCTGTCAGGTAAATGATATAATTAAGACACAATAATTAAGGAATGTGGTATTACATGTAGTTATTAATTAATTAAGTAATAACTACAAAGAGAAGATGACAATCTTTACTACCTATTTCCTTCTCATCTTATCTTATCTATTTCAAATTGTAAAATACCCCCACCCCTACCCCCTCCCCCCCCAAATAAAACAAACCCTCTATAAATTAATGTAGCATTTTTTTCATTAGTACATATACTTTCTAAAATCAAAAGGATGTAAAAATGAGTTATTTGGTGTCAGAACAACTTGCATACTGCTAGGAAATGTGTTACACCAAGTGGTGGATAGGGGGCCCTCTCGAAAGGGGGTTGTTCGGTTATAATACAGAAAGCCTGACCATGGACTATATTGTGTAACATGCTTGGAGAGTGCCACACTGCCTGCATGTAAATGACCTCTTGTAGATTATAAAAAAAAAATAGAGTGGGGTGGGGGGGCATTGTAAAACCGGTACAAAAGATTTTTTTGTCTCTACACAAATCGTCATACTTTTCCACTGGTAGTCAAAAGTCATTACCCCGGTTGGCCCATCCCACCCTCATTTCTATATATACTAATGGAAAAAAGAAACTGTGCATAGGGAAATGGTTTACAAAATATATAAAGGAAACATTTTAATAAGTTTATTGTGTACAATACATTAAATTTATTCTTTTAACAATAACATTGGATGACCATTTAGTGCTTTCGTTCAAAAAGTTCACTGTAATTGGATTCCGAAAAAGCACGGTATGATAGGGGAGTTAACACATTTCAATACCGCGTATGTCCAGATGCATGCTGTACAACGGCGTCTCATTGATGAAACCAAATTGTTCAAGAATGCTTGGGGGATCGTATTCCAAATGTTTATCAATGATTGGCCCACTTCCGGTAACGTAACTGGTGGGTGAGGAAGATCGCGTAAACGACGTTCCATTTCGTCCCATAAATGTTCAATGGGCGACATGTCAGGGGAAACGGCCGGCCAAGGTAACACTTTGACATTATGTTGCTGTAAGAAGTCACGGGCGACACGTGCGACATGTGGTCTAGCATTGTCTTGCTGCAATGTGATAGGGCGAGCCTGATTTTGAACGAATGGAATAACATGAGTTTGCAGAATTTCATCACGGTAACGGACGCCAGTGAGATTTCCATTGATGATCTGCCATTTGCTGACATGCCTCCCCATACCATTACACTCCCTCCACCAAAAGCTCGGCATTGTAACACACATGGGTCGGAATACCGTTCTCCAGGACGTCGATACACTCTACAACGCCTGTCACTACTGTCCAAATGGAACCGCGATTCATCTGTGAACAGAACATCGGCCCAATCACGTATTCTAAACCGTAAATGGAGTCTGGCCCATGCAAGCCTTGCTACACGATGCCTTTGGAGGAGAACAGGACGGATTGCTGGACGCTTCGGCCGGATGTTATGCCTACGGTGTCTATTCCTGATTGTTCTGGAGCTGATTCGCCTCAGGCCAGGGATTGTTCGAGCCGTCAAACTTGATGTTTGTAATCGATTCCGAAGGTGAACTAGCTGTATATGGTTGTCCTGTCTTTGTGACGTCGCACGTGGACGCCCGGTTCTGGGTTGGTCCCGAACATTTCCAGATTGCTGGTATCGTCTCCATAACGATCCTATGGTATTGCGGTGGCAACCAAAATGTCTAGCAACTTCCGTTTGAACAGTTCCTGCCTCCAGCATACCAATTGCACGATTTCAGTCATCTTGCGACAAGCGTGGCATTGTTCTGATTTTGGTAACAATGAAACAAAAGTGTTTTTTGAGGGGTGCAGTGTTCAAAAAAACCTTCAGTACATCTTTTTAAAATCAAAATCGTGATGCCTTGAATGCAGACAAAAATAATGAAAAACGAGATGTCCTTCTACAACACGAACAACCCGTGCAAATTTTTTCATTTCCAATCAGTATTGTGATGGACATTTAAATGTAACTGTGTGTGAAATTTATTTACCTGTAATCAATTAATAAAAAAAATATTCAATTTTTTGTGGTGCACAGTTTCTTTTTTCCATTAGTATAGTTTTTATAGATTGATGAACTTGTTCTTGTCCTGGATATAGCTGAAATACTGCTTGCTTGACATTAAGTAATTATCAATCAATCATATGTGTATACAATCAAACCTTCCTATGTGGACACCTCTATTAAGCAGTCACTTGTATTAAAAGGTCACATTTATCTTGTCCAGTCATAGAAAATTTCATATGAATTGAACCTCTTTTAAGAGTTCACCTGTCTTAAAACACCACTTTTTCTGTGTCCCAAGGGTGACCTCTTAATACAAGTTTGACTATTATATTATTATGTCTAACAAAAATGATTAAATTTTTTACCCATTTTGGACCCCATCTTTAAAAAATCAGCAACATCAGCACACCTATGACATACTGGTACTATTGCTGTATTTTGATATTACATGTAGTATCATAGTGAGAAAATGTTACACCTGTCAGTTAACAGGAACTAATGTCTAATCATGCTAATGTTAGTGTATGAAAATCAACTGTTAATGTGCCATATTATTATACAATCACTAAAATGTTTTTGGTTATATAAAGATAGTTAGTCAGGCTATACAATTCAGTCCTCACAATGAGCATTCATGAGCACTGGTCCTCCACTTTAGACCAGTCATTTTTTCAGTTTTTATTTAGAACTACTGTATATAAAAATTAATTAAAGAATTTGATCTGGACCAGTAAATTCAAATTTTCATATCGAGGACTGATACATTATAAGAAAAAACAGAAAGTATTTTTTGTTCTATACCTTGATACCAATATTTTTGTGATATTCCATGAAAGGCATTACTTTTCAAGCTGCAGTAGACCCGTAATTTAACAACCAGTAGATTTTTATGGTGCTGGCAGTAATAAAGTAAAAATCAACTAGGACACATTATTCTGACTGATTCTAGTCCAACCAGTCATTGTTTTGTCTCTGAAATGACTGCTGTATTCAATGGGGAATGCTGCAGCAATTACCAAATTTTACAAAATCTAGACTATGACTCTTGGCTTCAAGGATGGAGGCTTTAAAAACAAGGGTAAGTGTTGATCCAAAGGTTAAAGATTGGAGTCAATATATACTTACTAGGAGTACTGGTGGGAGATCTTATATCTGTTATTTGTTGAACTCCACTACAAAATTCTTCAAAATTAATTTTCCCTTTCCCATCTGGATCCAACAATTGAACTATACCAATTATTTCCTGAAATGAGACCAATGATATTAAAAATTAATTGAACCTATACTATTCAATACTGAACAGGTGTTTTTTGTTTGGCATTATAACTTGTACACTTTTAATTTAAGAATACTGTCCACTCTGCACCTGTGTCAACCTTTGTCTGTCCAACCAGCCCCTGTGTCAACCTTTGTCAGTTCACCCAACCACTGTTTCAACCTTCGTCTGTCCACCCAGCCACTGTATCAACCTTTGTCTCTCCACCCAGCCCCTGTGTGAACCTTTGTCTGTCCACCCAGCCACTGTGTCAACCTTTGTCTCTCCACCCAGCCCCTGTGTGAACCTTTGTCTGTCCACCCAGCCCCTGTGTCAACCTTTGTCTGTCCACCCATGCCCCTGTGTCAACCTTTGTCTGTCTACCCAGCCACTGTGTCAACCTTTGTCTGTCCACACAGCCACTGTGTCAACCTTTATCTGTCCATCCAGATCCTGTGTCAACCATTGCCTGTCCACACAGCTCCTGTGTCAACCTTTGCCTGTCCACCCAGATCCTGTGTCAACCTTTGTCTGTCCACTCAGCCCCCATGTCAACCTTTGCCTGTCCACACAGCTCCTGTGTCAACCTATACCTGTCCACCCAGATCCTGTGTCAATCATTGCCTGTCCACCCAGCCCCTGTGTCAACCTTTGCCTGTCCACCCAGCCCCTGTGTCAACCTTTGTCTGTCCATCCAGCTCCTGCGTCAACCTTTGCCTGTCCTTTCAGCTCCCGTGTCAACCTTTGCCTGTCCACACAGCTCCTGCATAAACCTTTAAGTGTTCACCCAGCCCCTGTGTCAACCTTTGCCTGTCCACACAGCTCCTGTGTCAACCTTTGTCTGTCCATCCAGATCCTGTGTCAACCATTGCCTGTCCACTCAGCCCCCGTGTCAACCTTTATCTGTCCACACAGCTCCTGTGTCAACCTTTGCCTGTCCACCCAGATCCTGTGTCAACCTTTGTCTGTCCACTCAGCCCCCATGTCAACCTTTGCTTGTCCACACAGCTCCTGTGTCAACCTTTACCTGTCCACCCAGATCCTGTGTCAATCATTGCCTGTCCACCCAGCCCCTGTGTCAACCTTTGCCTGTCCACCCAGCCCCTGTGTCAACCTTTGTCTGTCCATCCAGCTCCTGCGTCAACCTTTGCCTGTCCATTCAGCTCCCGTGTCAACCTTTGCCTGTCCACACAGCTCCTGCATAAACCTTTAAGTGTTCACCCAGCCCTGTGTCAACCTTTTCTATCAAAAACATTAGAATGATTGTATGTATGTGTGTTAACATAAAAATGTACACATGTAGCTATACAATGTACACATGTAGCTATACAATATGACCATTCCCTATAATATAGACATGAAGGGGAGAGCAAATTGGAATAGAAGAAAATGTGGTCTGTACTAAGAGTACATTATGTGTCTTTCATTAAACTACTAACTATCAAACCTTTCAAAATTGCTTTTTAATTGTAAGTAGCTAGAAATAAATGCTAGTTAAAAGATATGAAAACAGAGAAATTGTTAACCATGACAATACATTTTTTTATGGGAGAAGGTGGAGTTCAGATATAAATCTGTCTTTCATAGACATTGGAAAACTAGTAAAAAAGAGGAAAAGTTGAAGAACATATACCCCTTTCCCCAATTTTTTTTAATTAACCATAGATTGATCCTTGAAAATATTTGCTGAATAGTGTATTTGAAATTACACTTTATAAATGAAAGATATTTTGTTTTGTTGTGTTGTCATTACTATTGAACTTTCTACTAAAAAAATTCAAATTTTTGTGACATATATTAGACTTAGACATTTGAAGAGGCCATAGTGACCTTTTCAGCAGATAAAATTGAAATCAGATATATTACTATAAAGACAAATAGGAAATAATTTATCAAAGTTAAGATAACATTAAAGGCTTACATTTACTTTACTTGATACTAATATACAAATGTACATTTGCATTTGTATCTAAGTACATTTGTATAGGGTTAGGGTTATTGGTATGTTATTGTTACCCAGAGATCCATGCAACTCACGTAGATGAGTCCTGGTCTTACCATTTTCAGTTGGGACTCGCTCAAGTTTTCAAATTTTAGATTTTTACACTAGTGGTTCTCACCAAAATTTCTGAAATGTAATTTGAACTCATCAAAATAAATTGCAGCTTGCTACAAATATCTGTGTGATACCTTCTGTAATTTTTCAATTAGATTATGACTGCCTGATGGGAAGGAAAGTCTGTTCACTTATATAAATCTGACTGGAAGGTGTGCAGAAACCTCAACACTTGAGTTGAGTATCTGTGTGTGATCCCACATCAGTCATATTAGGCTTGTGGTCAATGAAGTTAATGACCGTAACCACTAGACCATCAATACCCCCTTAACTGAGTGTACCAACTATTATTAAATATTAAGTCCTACAAGAATTGTTCTGGAAAATCACAATATATTTCAAACTAATGATACATCTAGGTTAAATGATTACATAAAAACAGGGACACATCTGAACCAGCCTTCAGCAAGAAATAAAACATGTAAGTATGTACATAAGGACAATAATATTGAATCCTTATAATTATCCTTGGCACTTAAGAATGTCATGTATGTTCTGAGGGTATTTAGATATAAAACATACAAGTCATACATTTCCTCTTTTTATGGATGAATTAAAATTACGACTAAAATAGATCCAATAAAAATAGAGAGAAAACATTACAAAACATTTTTCACAAAAATATAAAAATAAATATATATAACTTGTGCACTGTCGAAGCATACAGGTAATATGTTTATGAGGCTTAGAAACGGGGGAAAAGGCGAGGCTTCGCAGAGCCTTTTCCCAAGTTTCGCACCGAATACACATATTTACCTATATGCTTCGACAGTGCACATGTATTGTATTTATCCTGCAATTTTAAATCGTAAATAAATGTTTACTGGACGATGATAAAAGTATTTGAAATAATTTTGTGTATGTATTTGAAAACAATATCCCCCAATGAGTTTGCCAAATATAAAATTTTATTCTATTTATAACTGACCAATATCTAAAAAAAATATTGGGCAGGCTATATTGGTCGGTAAATGCTGTCATAGTCCTACAATATAAGACTCCGATAGGCGCGATGTTTAATTTACATGTTTTAATTTTATTTTTCCTTTTTATTATTTTTTGTTATTTACTATTTACTGTTTTCTATTTATGTTTTTATTTCTGATGTCCGCACCTCGGAGTCTTATGTAGGAAGCCATTTTTCCTTTAGCAAGTTCCCATCAAATTTCGATGGGAACTTTTGGACCATTTTACACTATTATAATAACATTTCATCATAGCTCAAACTGCACATGCTGGAATATATATGTTTAAAAAGAATAAAAATGCACTTACATTTATATGTCAAGTCCGATTTTCATGTTTTTTATTGTGATTTTGCCAAGCCCCCCTCTCGTCTGCAATGATGCGACATGTAATCCTCTGAGAGAATCCGAGTGAAAAACAAGTGAATCCTAAATTTGGGAATTTGGTTTACAAAACGAAACTGTACTTGTCTCATGAAATATCTCTTGTGTGTATTTGTCACAACCGACATGAAATAGATTCTAATTCAGCAAATAACGCATGTTCTAGTGTCATGATATCTAAATATCTATAACTGGTTCTTAATAATATTAATATGCTCTATGCAAACCATTATTTTCCAAGGCACAAATCCGTAATGTATACAAACCTCCACATTTAAACATTCACGTGACCTAACACTTCTCCGGAACACAAAATCAAGGTAAGTTACATTTTCATACTATATTATCATAGATTTTACTCATACACCGCAGTAACGGGTGTTTCTTGGATTTTCAAAAATGCTACGGGAAAAATGGCTTCCTACATAAGACTCCGAGTCGCGGACATCAGAAATAAAAACATAAATAGAAAACAGTAAATAGTAAATAACAAAAAATAATAAAAAGGAAAAATAAAATTAAAACATGTAAAGTAAACATCGCACCTATCGGAGTCTTATATTGTAGGACTAAATGCTGTCATTGCAGGATAAAAAATATTCATTGGGCTTTAATTCTATTCTCTCAGAGACACATACTGCGTAATTTTATATTTGTCAGGTAAAGTTTGAACTGAAATTGTGGAAACAATTTAACAGTGTAAATGCACTTTTACTATAACACTTATGAGTTGAATGTTCAGACTTTTATGTATAAAATGTTTAATACAGCTCAGCCTTGTATCCTTTTGGGATCCAATAGGGTACATGTATGGTTATCACTTGCCTGAGGTGATCATATATATACATGTCTATAACAGTAAAAAATAAATAGATCTTTAGTTTAGGTTACATTTGTACATTAACAAATGTAAGTACTATGAGCAATATGATTTGTCTCAAGATCAATGACATCTTTCATAAAAGAGAAAACATTATGAATCCTTAAATAATTGTGGTTTACTTTAGACCTTTGATGGGTGGGTTGAGTTTTATCTAAATTGTCAATATCTAATATACCAAAATTTTGCATACATCTTTGGATGTTGGTCAAATTAGCAGAAACAAAATGAGAACTGTATAGTAGACATATAAATTATTTAAAAAATCCACCCACTACTTTAACAAGTAAAGATGTTGAATGATATTTTAGTTTTCTGCCAATTTAATCATGTTTTTAAATAGATTTAAACGCCAGAAAACATTTTTTATACAACCAGGAAGAATGCAATTTGTGTAAGAGTATTCGATCACAATCACGTTTCTACAACTTCCCAATCCTGTATGACGGTAATAAGGACGTAATAAAGTATTTAGCAGTGGTGTTATAAAGTCGATCTGACAATATAATGACAGTTAGTAATGATCTAATCAACATCTGCCACCTAGCCGCTATACACTGTATAATACAGTACCTACCTGGCCCTCAGTTTCAGTACCGAAATGTTCCTTGGCCAAATTCTTAAAATGATCGATAGTTATAAATCCCTCTTTGTTCTCGTCACACACATTAAATATTTCTCTTATTTTATCCCGAACGTCTTCCTCCATTCTGTACGGAATACACCCACTGAGTAATAAAATTACCTAAATTTATCCTGATGTTTACAGGTAGATTACAATGTGCCTTACCACCCCCACGTTGACACAGGAAGTACATCCGTGCAGATAAATAAGTCTTACTATTTTGCCATTAGCTATGTTTCACATTTATATAATGAAAATCAGACTACATTTTTTATGTTAAAATACTTAAATAATATTGAATTTGGCTTTATATATTTATTAGATGACACAGATTAAAAAAGGTTTATTTTTACATACGTGTATGAATATGTGTATTGCCTTCATCAGGGGAGACAACTAAACAGGTGTCCGATTGCACTTTTGAAAAAAGCCCAAATTTTGAATATTATATTAAAAATACTCTGTATTTTTTTCTATATTTTTTTATTTATAAAATCACATTTTTTATTTATAAACAAAAATCCCCTGAGGTAATTCTAAATCTGAAAAAAAAAACGTTTTAATATCACTTCCAGTTTTATTCTTAAATCAAAAATGTGTATTTTTTTTTTGAAACACGGTTTTAAATCTTCACCATTTAAGCACAATCTGAAATCATTCTTATTCAAACAAACTATCATTGCCTTGTGGTTGTGACGTTCGAATTTCAGTTTTATGTATAACTCGTGATCTCTTGACTTCTTATATTATAAATATTCCTAAAATATAGGATAAAATTGCATTTTAAAAGTCTACCCTTGTTCATAAAAAAAAAAAAACGACCAAAATTGACCAAATATGGCCTTGGTATATTTGTTTAAATCGTGATTTTAAATTAAATGTATAGTAAAAAAAAATACGTCAGTTGCACAATACTTTTTTTGGATGTATCTGGTAGAATACTAAATATATCAATTGAAAATTTGCACAAAATCAAATGACAATTATATATAATTTGCTATCGTTTAGTTGGTTTGCGATAATGGAATTCTCAGAGCAATATCGAATCGTAGATGTGGAATCGTAGTTCTTAAAAGTCTTTGTTTTACCCGGTAATAAAAAAAAGGGGGAAAAAAGAGCGTTAAGAGCTGCGCAATATCGAATCAAACGTGAAAGCCAGCGATGCCAGATAACCGTACTATAATTGAAACAGTGTTTTATGGACATTTTTAATGGTGCAAATAAAAATATAGTCGCTACATCATATTAAGTAATCAATAGTTCAATTATGAGAACTTTAATGTCAAGATAACTGGTCCCATACAGAAAACCGTGTTCAACTTGAAACGGAAAGTTGTAGATGGACGGACCACTGTGAATTATGTTAAAACATCTAGAGAGATAAGAATGTGTTGTACCTTTAAGGATTATCCACTGATGGTGACTGTATGATAGCACTGAGTGTACAACTGGGTCATATTCATTATAATTGATCCATGCGAAATATAGCGACAAATCCTTAGAACCAAGAGAAAGGCCTTAAAAACTAAATTTCTGAGAGACCATCACAAATAATTTCTTCAAAATTGGTGAGAATGAATATATTTCAAGTGCACGACAACCTGTGTACAGAGAGAGAGGTGGAAACTGCACCAACACAGCCAAATAATCACAAAGAATTTAATTATGATATTATTACATTATGTAGATTATAAATGCAAATGATTTTGGAGCATTTGATGCATTCGTTTATGAAAATAAATTAGCGCAATCGTATTTATTGACGCAAATGAATCTTTTTTTCTTACGCAAGCGTAGAACACCGGCAATCATGATCATGAAAGTTTGATAAAAAGACTGTCCCGGTACTTTTCTAGCATAGGTTGGATTACACTTACACAAGGGTTTCATAGGAGTTAGACTATTTTTCACCAAAAAAAATCAAAATTAGTACATGTATAATTTGCATATTTTCAGCAATAATCGAAAAAACGCATGATGTTTCAGAAAAAAATTCGTTACATATCTTAAATCATTTCGTTACATATCTTAATCATTTCGTTCATTACAATGAAATTCTTTCAATTGGCAGGGAACATTTTTGGCTTTGTAGATGTGTTATTTTCCTTTGATTTTTGTATAATACATAATAAATATAATAACAGAAACCACGTTGGATGAGTGGCGGAGTCATTCATATAACTTTGAAAATAGACAACCATAGGATGATTCAGGACTACATCGGATAAAATCGGTCCATTTATGTAATAGAAGAAGATTTTCAAATAATTTAACATGATGGAGAAGGACGCCAAATGATGACAAAAGCTCACATGGTTTTAAATGTCAGGTGAGCTAAAAAAAGAAACAAAATGGGGGGATTCCAAACACGACAAAAGAGTTGCCATTAATCTATTCTATAATCTTATCAATGAAAAGACTACGCTTATCTCGGAGAAAGACATTTGAGCGAATTGGCAAGACCAAAAGAGCGAGAAAAAACTTGTAACCATTTGAGCGGGAACTCTTCCGTTAGCCAGACATTAAGTCTGTTTCCCCATGTAGGTTTTTGAGCAGGGTATTGTCTTGTTTTATTTATAAATGTTTAGCGCTATTTTAAAAGTTTAAAGGCTTAAAACAAATATACACTTGTAGATAAGGTAATAGTCTCATAATTCCATTCTTGCTTGCATGGTATTTAATCCCAAGAGTATGGGTGTACTGTTCATGACTCGGAGAAATTTCGCCACTAGAACATTTTATCTTTATCCTTTAATTTTCCACTCTGGATTATGGAAGTACTGTGTTGTGAGCTTCGCTCGATTGTCCACGTCGATTTTAGGGTCAATTGAAATTTTGTCGCTTAAATGTCCACTAATGTCGTCGCTCAAATGTCCACAGTTTCAATTAATTTTTCCGCTCATACATATATCCATCGCCCGCTTATCTACTTGCCTAAAATGCATATGCATAGAATCTGCATATTCCAGGTATTGATGAGCAGGTGTCAAACACATCTGCCAAATGCGTTACTTTTGTGGCACACAAATAAGTATCTAAAGTTATTTCTTAGAAACCTTTGAGTTTCATAAATGGCCATTATCATGTTCTTGTCATTATTCACGAGACGTTTAAACTTTCAACGTTTTAAAGGCATATATCGTGAAATTCAGTGGAGGAGAGTGTAACGCCACTAACGGTCGTAGATGAGATGTAGAGCTGTTATGATGAAGAATATAATATAAGATAAAGAAACACCAGGAAAGGAACAACTAACAAGCGCATGACAGAGTTATAATCAAAAGACATAACTTTTTCGAGGTCAAAATTTGGAGCTACACAGAAAAATATTGATACTCCTCAGCATCATATATTTATTTTCCAATTAACCTTCAGTTAGGGTTCAATCGAATTACCAGATTTTAAGAAACTGTCTTTCACCAAAACCTGTAATGTAAAAAAATCTCGTAACATGTGTAGAACTCGTTATAGAATGCACAAATATATGTGAAATCGTAGCTATTATGGCCTTTTTGCGATCAAAAACAATTTACATAAGAGCTACCAATCTGTACCAGAGTTGTCGTTCCTTGCTCTTACACCAACGTTGGTACGAGAACAAGGAATGAAAGCTATGCTAGAGATTGAAGAACAACACTTCCGAAGCTAAATGTGCATACCCATTAATATTTAGCTCTTCTCATTGAGAAATGTGACTGCAGTGGTTAGAAGAATGTCTTTCAGTGTTTTGATCCATATTTATGGTAAAATTATATGTACATTTTGTTTGTTGAGACAATCCAAGATAAATATTAAAACATACATATTAAAATGGGAATACTCAGGAAATAAATGTGGTATAAATTGGCTCAGAGGAGAGATTCAATGTGTTGTCTAAAACAACAATTTAGTAAGAGTAGTACCATAATATTCAGTCAGCAAAATAGTTTTAACATGGATTAAGTTGATCTTGATAAAGTGGTTGAAATAATTTGGAAAAATTAAACCTCACAATGCCAATGGATACGGCTATTATGTCTACAGTGAAGATAATATAATACAATAGAGAATCCGGACATTGCATCTTCCCATGACAAGGTCCAGTGAAGTTGTGTCCGGGTATAGATAATAAGAAGTACATTTTTACTGGTAAGATGTTGATCGATCAGTTTGTTCACGACCTCACGACCATTAGTAGCAATAAACTTAGATTTCTACGAACCACGAACGGTACACGTTCCAGCCTTACGTCGCCTTCCGTGAATGGTCAGTGTCGTGGACGTTCCGCGTTTTCGCTGGCATTTGACACAATAGATCAACATTTATTTAAATAATAGGACATTGAAGTAATTTCTTCCAACAAAACTGCCGTGCACAGACATACGAGTTCACTATCTCCCTCCACATACTTAGTAGATAGGTCAGAGGTTTAATCATTGGAAAGTCGGACTGTGGTAAGACCTATCCCTGCGATCTGGGTGGTTCAATTATAATTGACTACGTCTTTAGAAAATCACTTCACCAATTAATCTGTCAGTTACTATACGAGAGGCTTTAGAGAACGAATTTTCGAAATAAAAGAGATGCATGAACTCCCCTCCCACAAGTACAAGTATCCTTGTTTACTGATTGAGGTCATCGACCGCCTACAACCAGCAAAGCATGGCCACAGTTACACGCTTTCGTCTTTGAACAGGTCAACGACATGTCGAATCCGCGAGACCTCGAAGCGACTCGTAAGAATCTGATTGTGTTCGACGACTTGATGATGGACAAACAGAATCACACATTCAGTATCTGCCTGTTATATTGGAAACGCTACCGTTATTGTGGAAGGAGATGACTTCTTCGTTGACGGAGTGCAATGCAAAGGAAGAAATGCTTGCAGATACTAAAAGGGTAATCAGAATCCATAAATCAAATGATTTGATTTTGATTTTTGGTGTTTTAACGCCACTTTCAACAATATTTCAGCTATATCATGGCGACCAGTTTTAGTGGTGGAGGAAGCCGGAGTACCCGGAGAGAACCACCGACCCTGGGCAAGCAACTGGTAAACTTTACCACGTGCGACAGCGAGTCGAGTGCACCCTTTTTGTAATGTACAAAGCCGTGCGCGAACCCATGCCGTATTGGTGATAGGCTTGTATGAGTTGTTAGATCCAACGACCTAACTCATTGAGCCACCCGGGTCCCAGAAATCAAAGACGTACAAACAATACAATGACCAAATGAAAAAGGACAAACAGTGAACTACAAATCACAATACAGAAAACTAAAGATCGAACAACACGAACCTCACTTAAAACCTGGTGTGAACGCAAGTGCTCCGGAAATGCAAACAAGTGTTAGAGAATACCAAAGGGACAATTTAAAAGGACAATCTCAGAGAAACTGACAGCATAGGGTACACAAGACGCAGAAATACAAAACAAAAACACAACACAATATGTGTTGGACACCACACAGTTCCAGCTCCTCGTGTGGCAAACGTAGTTTTACTCTCGTTACAAACCCAGTGATAAGTCAGGAATGAGAAAAAGGACCGGATTGTGATTACGACAAACGAAACATATCCATGGTCATTTGTGACACAGATATTCCATATCTGTTAATCGGGTCATGGTGGTGACACATGAATTGTGGGAACTCATTATTAGGAAACGACCCAAAACGTTATAGACAACCACGGAGATGTCCTGAAAAATCACATACTATGTATCATGGTAACTTTGTTCCTTTCAGGAATCCAAAAGCCAATAAAATCCAAACTTAAGTGGAGAAATATCATGTCACACATTTGCAAGCAGTATGGTAGTAGTCTACACCTTTCTACGTTACAATCTCGTCCAGTTACTCGATCGATTGAGATCTATGCACAACACCCTACAAAGCAGGAGATACGAGATCATAGCAACCATCGATACCCTGAAAAGTTAAGGATATCTTAATAACAAGGACCACAAAAAGTACATAGCAACATCCTATAAATAAAACATGCTGTTGGTAACGAAACATGGGAACCGTCGCACATACGTGTACATCCAACGTTATATATAAATACATGTACATTATAACTGAAATACTTCGCATCAAGAAAAACTTGTTTTTAGACGAAAGTATGCAGGATAGAGTATTAGAGTATGAATTTGACATTCGAAGAGTCCCAGAGCAGAAGTACGAATCATCCGGCTGAGTGTACTCTTGGTATTATGACGATTTAAATTTACTTCCTGGAAACTGATCGAACATGTTAACAAACGATCCCGGTATAGTTCCCACCATGTTAGGATTACTCACATACACTGACGATGATATTAGTAAATAGTCAATCGCAAGGTCTCAAAGCAATTGTGGTACAGAGATTCAAAAACCAGTGACTGAAGCCGTAAATAATGTCTGAAGATCGTTATGGATACCTCATCATGAAATGGACAAACAAAGAATAATTTTCTTTCGCCATTTCCCTAAAAGCATACAACTGAGTCAAGAAGATTAAATATTTTTGTTTAAAGTTGAACATTCTTTATAACAACGCTAATCACTCAGTTATATGTGAGAGTAGACAATTTACTCACATGTGTAATGAGAGTTGACATTTTACTCACATGTGGAATGAGAGTTGACATTTTACTCACATGTGGAATGAGAGTTGACATTTACCTCACATGTGGAAAACATAAAACGAGTTTAACCCGCAACTTGTTTTCTTTGTATTGCCTGTACCAATCCAGGATTGATTGATTGATTGATTGATTGATTGGTTGATTGATTGGTTGATTGATTGATTGATTGATTGATTGATTGATTGATTGATTGATTGATTGATTGATTGATTGATTGATTGATTGATTGATTGATTGATTGATTGATTGATTGAGCTTAACGCCACTTACAACACTATTTCAGCGATATCATGGCGACCAGTTTTAGTGGTGGAAGAAGCCGGAGAGAACCACCGACCATGAGCAAGCAACTGGTAAGCTTTATCACTTGCGGTTGCGAGTCGAGTGCACCCTTTTTTGTAATTTACAAAACCGGGCGCGAACCTACGCCGTATTGATGATAGGCTTGTATGAGTTGTTAGGTAATCCAACTACCTAACCCATTGAGCCACCCGGGCCCCCACCAAGCCAGGAAAGTGAGTGGTCATGTACATGTGTATTACATGTAGGTATATCGATTTGGCCTCTGTTTCTACGAATTCTCAATCAGATGTTGGAATTGTTCCGACAGTGTGGTATTTTTTGCTTTTTATTTGATTTTCTTCCAAACGAACAATAGTGACGATCAAACTCATAATGGAGTTGTGTTTGATCACTGTCGATTGAAAAACATTCACGTCACAGTCTCTCCCACGTTCAGCGCTATTAATGAATATCAGTGCTGTCCTCGCACAAAACTAAGTCGGTAGACTGTACAAGGAAGCAGCTAATTTTAGGAGAAACATCTTCAACATGGACACTGACCTTATTGACCATAAGGACAATATTGCCATCGATGTGCGTCATAAGCCTGAGAAACTGAAAGATAACAAAATATATTATCCAAATAAAATCATTTTAAATAAGAAAATAGTGTCTAAGTGTAATGTTGAATGGTCTCTCGTGTCCATTTACATCCATATCTTTTCTTACTAATTGTGTAATATAAAAAAAGAAGGATTCCAATGCAAGAATCGACAAAAAAAATATCATCAAATCTGTTTATTTTTTCATGAACGGTTTTCACTTGTAAACTGCGGTGTTTTTGGACCTTGGAGTACCTAAGGATTTCTCCGCCACATAATTTATTGAATTGCAGAGAACTATACATCGACAGAAGACACTTGTGTCATGCTGTTGATAAAAAACATATTTCTTCGTTGTGTTGTTCGCTCCGAATATCTATGTAGACTATTCAAATGAAAGTAAATAAAAAAGTTTTTCTTATGAAAATATGTATACATGTACTTTTTTTTGTTGAGTAAAAATAAAGCAACACATAAATATGCAATAACTTTTGTTTATTTACTTTATTTTAATTTCTTCAGTAGATATTCGGCGCGACAACAAATTCATGGCTGAATCTTGCACCATTTTGCTTTCAAAAACAAAATAATAATACGAACAGGAGAACATTTAATTCACATAAAACCGTTCGCACAAGAGAAATAAAAACTTTTTATTTTGCTGTGAAATCTTAATTCTATGATAGTAATGATTTCATTAACTGTCTTATTTAGTAAGCACTTCGCGATGCGTGCTACGCATTGCTTGGGAAATCTCTTATGACTTGGGTAGTCTTCCTTTTGTCTAGAAATATGAGTCGATTTTCGGTTGAAGCAGTTGATAATCATGATAATTGACGTCAAAATTGTCACTTCATAAAATTCTCTCATGATCACTTATGTTTATATACCCGTTTGAAAAAATTGTAATTTCTTCTAGCACCAAAATGCATTGAAAGTAGAATTTCGTTCTGGTTCCAAAACATACATAATAAAATTGCAAAAATATTGCATGGTATTGTAGTCATATTTCCCAAATCTAAAATCAAATATAGTTGGAATGCAAAAGACAACAAACACCCTTCTAGATAAGGTGAAGTACAGTAACTAAAACTGTCAGTTCATGTCTTTCTAATTTTGTTTTCCGCAAAAGTTGACGGTATTGTATGTTGATTCTCTACACCATAATCTGTAAGTCACCCAGATCTATAATATCTTTGATTGATTGATTGATTGTATTGTTGTTTGGCATCAAGAGAACACAATTTCAATGACCGTGGTGCTCACATTTGCCGATATGAAAATTGGATATATCTACTATGCAATCAGCGTCTATCAACACTAAAGTTACTACAGTGAAACCTTTCTAAACCGAACCTATACTTAGGTCCAAAGTTTGTATTCGGAATAGGCAGTGTTCGGTTTATACTGGTTGAATTAACAAAGATTTCGAAAAAAACAAGTTCGGTTTATACAGGATTTCAGTTTAGATAGGTTTCACTGTAGTTCTATTCCGTGTCGTTGTTTGATGGTGTTTAACGCCAGTTTCAACAATATTTCAGTTTATTGATGGAGGAAACCGGAGTACCCGAAGAAAACCACCGACCTGTCGCAAGTCACTGACAAACTTTTATCACATAATGTTCCTTGTCGAAGTGTACTCTGTATGTGATAGAGTTTGTCAGTGAATTTGAGGTAAATCATCGGTTTTCCCGGATACTCTGATTTTCTCCACCAATAAAACCGACAAGTCCCTTTCTTAAAAAATTACCGTTTTTAGTGAAACAGCCGACAAATTCGAATGTATTTGAAAAATGTCTTAGTGGCGTAGCTAGAGAATATAAATCTGTAAGTAGAGAGTCTGAGTAAGCAGTCGCTATAGTAAATTTTCACAGCCGAATGACCAGAAATCGTTTTTGGTAATCGCTTGTAGTATTATATACTCACTTATGATAGTATCTTAACAGGTTTAATTTGAAATGTTTAATATCACAGTTAGCTTTGATTATATTTATTTTTCTGTTTCTGTTTTTTTTTTTTTTTTTATTATTTTCATTTTTCTTTATTCATTTTCTTTGACATTTTATTTTTGGGGGGCATTTTTAGCATTTTTGTATCTTTTATAATTACAAAATGTACTATAATACAAATATAACGCCATGCTAAGTTGAATTGGACGGAAAGATTTAGCCAAGACTTTGAAGTCTTGTAATAATGTATTTAGTAAGGAAACATTAGCTGAATTCTTGTTTCCATCTGCTGCAAAAGTTGTAATAACCTGGTCAATATTAAAGGGGGTCTCTGGATGGACATGCAATTAATGAAAAACAATTCAGTCTATCGTCAACCATTGCTGACCGTAGACAGTTCTTAATTAGTTTAAGTGCACTGAACGACCTTTCTATGGTAGCAGATGTGACAGGCATAGTTAAAACAACAGCTCTGTTTATATTAGGATTTAGTTCAGTTTTGGCGTGTTTGAAGGTGTCAGCCAGTGTGTTTGGTTTCTTTTAAACATTTTGTTATTTGTTATTTGCATTTCCATCTTATCAATTCTGTCCTATAGATAGCAGAACCTTTATCAGGTAAGTCTCCCGTCAATGGCATAAAATCGTGTAGTTCTGTTTCGGGGTTGAGGGAGGCAAGTTTGGAGAAATTGATGAGGTCTTGAGCAAGAAACGGCTCTTCAGGAACAGCATGCTTTGCTTCAATTTCATTAGCAACATGGTCGAGCAACGGATAAAACACCAATCGTTTCCATTATTCTTCCGGTGTATCAGCAGGCACATTATATCCATCTCTGTACGTGTAATTGCATGTCTGCTGTCGTTGGTTTGCTTGGCAAAATGCGTTGCTTTTCGGCAAGCCTTTTTATATCCCCGTATAACACTTGCCAGACAGCGTCATCCTGCTTTATTTGACGAAGACTGGAAATTACTGTTTCAGCTTCAGACGTAATTCTACCAATTCAATAGAAGGTCTTTGTAGCAGACCGGATAACGCCAAACTGTACTGAAACACATGTTATGTTACAACTAGAGCTACCATGAGCGTGGTATACTCACTACATGATGGCGTATGTGTAGGGCTTGTCTAGCGGACGAGCTATTAATTCAATATACCATACAACAGAGAACGTACCCGGTAACATTGAATGTGGTGAAAAGGTAGCATGGACTAAAATAATCATTTTAATAGGAGATAGGGGAGAGATATATGCATGTTTAGATCATATTAATCTATTTTAGGCCATACAAAGTTAATTTCTTGGTTCTCAGGCCCGCCCGCATGTGGAAATTCGTCGCCGCATTGCCGATTTTATTGCAAAAATAGTAAAAAAAAATTAAATGCGGTAGCGCTGTCCGTACGGAAAAAACAACCGCATCCGTTTTTCTCTTATATCGCGTGATCGGTGAAACGCTTTAAAACGCATCATGCTTAAATGCAATCGTAACTACTCGGCCATTCTCGCTACCCTGCAAATCGTAACTACTCGGCCATTCTCGCTACCCTGCAAATAACCTCGTATGCAGATAGGAGAAATTCTTCTTAAATTGTTTGCCGGAAGTTAATTATATATAAGCCGCACCAAAATATAGTCCACGAAAATCCAATATGGAAGACTTACTAAGTAAAATCTTTAATCATGCAAAACTAATTAAGACTTTAACTTTTATCCATGAAAATAACTGAAATATCGAAAATTGTTTAAAATATAACTTTATCAAACTTTTATGTAACTGACATATGAAAAGTAGTACGATTTATACGCCTAATGCACACGAGGTTATTTGCAGGGTAGCGAGAATGGCCGAGTAGTTACGATTGTAGCGAGAATGGCCGAGTACTGTATAAGTGGTTATTTTCGCGTGGGGGTAATTTTCGCTACTTTCGCGTTTAAGACAGATATGCAAAAATAACCCCCACATGAAAGGTTTTCGGATTTAAGATTGATCGTGACAACACGATTGTCAGTCGAGACACTCGTGAGTACAATTATTACATTCCCTGACATATCTGATGGTATATACTATGCAAGTGCATGGAAAATAACCGTTGATTTGATATAAATATCAAATATGTGAAGTAAATTTAACTCAATGTACAAAAGACAGAAAAGTAAGAAAGTAAATATTGTCAACACTGACAACAGGATATAAAATAAACTGACATGCGCACTATGTATTTGTCCGTGAGGTTCAACATGGGATGCCCACAGCCTTAAATGCCCGTGTGATAAATCCATGGTCTCTTTCAAGGGTTTCGTGACACTTTATTAGCCATTTAGCATGAAGAGGTTTTATAACGGAGGTTCGCAGATCGATGTCTGCTGTAGGTTCACATATTTCATCATTATCCTTTTTGCTTGAAAGTTTTTTTACGACCATATCGTTAAACCACATTTGAAATTCGTTTTTCAACTCCTTTTTATATTTTTTTATCAATTGTTTGGTCAAACCTGAAAATTAATTAAGTCAGTTATTATAACTGTCAATTTAGCCCTAAGGTAACGCTCGTTAAAATTATCAGGTGTCAAAAGGTTTAATTAGTTTAATCATTATCGATTATTATTATTTTACTTAATTTATGGTCGATTGGCTTGGATGAACTCTAATTATCAAAACAAATGTCAGTTTTGTGTTCAAAATAATTTATTTGTATAATCAATGAAAATGTTTTCTAAACATGCCTGTTTGATCGCAGTTAATCACCAATTGATCAGGAATGCTGTTTTCCTTTATAACTTTGTCAATGCGATCTAGGTATTCATGTTTGGTTTTTTCGAAATCTTCAGGTAAATGTTTAACAAACTTTTATTTAAATGATTGAAAAGTGTTCACACTCTTTTTTTTTTTTTACTTCCACAAACGTGAAAATCGCAGAATTTTTTTTCCTGCTTTACAGCTTTCGCAAAATTAACCCCCACGCGAACAGTTTGAATAAAAAAATCGGAAAATTAACCCCCCGCGAAAATAACCACTTATACAGTAGTTACGATTGGCTTAAATGAGATTTAAAGCATCGTTATTACAATGTATAAATAAAAAACGTGTTTCCGTTTGACATTTAGACAAAATGTAAATCGTTTCTGTGCAAATTCGGCACAAATGTTTGCCAGTTTTACCAGGAAACATAATAGGGGGCTTCTCCGAAGCTTGTACCTTATTGGAATTGTTTACGGAGATAAAAAAAAAAATGGTACGTTGGGACCAGCGGATTGGACGTTTCCATAAAAATTAACCACTTGTGATGTTTCTGCCACCATCGGAAGAAATAAAATTGAAATTTTCAATAAAGTAATGAAAAGATTTATACATTGCCATATTTTTCACACAAAAAAAAGAAGAAAAAATGCCTCCCTCATCACTTTTTACAGCAGTAAAAGGATAACAAAAATGCCGCTCTCCCTCATCAATTTTGACAAAAAAGGGCCTGAGAACCAAGTAATTAACTTTGCATGGCCTTATCTCTTCATATTTGTTCTTGTTTCTACCACAGCCTTCATTTCGATTGCGATAATGTATTTTTTGTGAGCCAGAAAGGAAAACGTACTCAAGATAGCGAAATGTATTAACACTTGAAAAGTACATCCATTTGTCAATGTATGTGGCCTTGTCGAACACTCACTTAATTTTCTTCTACATACAAACTTAAATATAACTATCTAGATCATTACATTAGCATATTCTTGTATTTCGAGGTTACTAAGTACATGTGTTGCGTTGTAGCGAAGAGTGCTCATGGGTCAAATTCTAGAATTTGTTTTAAATCAATTTATCAAGTAGCAAACTCATTTATGATTGAAATGCAATGGCAATTTTAAATTATTAAAACTAAGCTCAGTTCACGATGTGTCAATCTCCCTCAGTCACCTTATCTGATTTTGGCTATTTTCTTAAGGTTTACTTCCTCCCAAAGACTTTTATATTATTTTACTTTCCATTATCTTGACTGTGAGCCCACAGGCGCATGGGGCATGGATTTCGTCCCCCCACTTTTTTTCTCTACTACCCCCCTTTTTTCAAAATTTTCATAATCATTCCTTTTTCAAAATTTTCATGATAATTCGTTTTTCTTCATTTGACAATACCAGTAGACGTCATACATCATGAATAATACGTGTATTCTGTGTCCACAGTTTTTCGACTGATACAGTATTTCTTTAACATTTTAATAACCAGCCTTTTAATAGGATATTTCTCCCATAAGGACCAAGCGAAAACAAAACAAACACTGTAAAATCTAAATTGCATAAACTACAGAATGCATCTAATATTTTTGACCACATTAAGAGTTTTCATATAAAATCACAAGATTAATAATTTATAGTTAAATAAGATTAGATTAATTTATCTTTGCAATCGACAACATCTTTTCTGGTTTACCGCAATTCTTACATCTGTGGGTGACCTGGTACTACACGTGGAAATTTTAGCACTATCAGTATTTCATTATTTAACTAACCTCTTGCCATTGGATAAATGGCGAATCCCCAAATTTACGAAATGATATCAATGTGAACTTGTTATCATATAAGTTCCAGGAATTAACGATTTTTCATTGAAGACACTTGCAAAATTTTTGCACCAGAAAACTCTTTCTCCCATTCAAAGTATAAGAAAACAAGAGTTTAAACGGTTGTACTATAATTACATTCAGTACAAATGTATTACTATTGATAGACTTGAGATTAATGTAGGCGTACTACTGTTCCGAGTAGTAGGGGTTCATTCGGTACACCCGAAAGAATATATTTACATAAATATTTAGTCTGATAGATACCAGGTATTTTTAACTTTTTTGTATGTTTATAATGACGAGACGTTTTTTACTTCTACATAAATAGTATATATCATGATTAAGTTTATTAAGTATGCCGACGTGAGATATCTTTCTATTTAAAATATTTAATATAACGTTAACCATGAGGACGACGAATGTCCTCGCATGCACTACTTATTGTAATACATTGGGTTCAACAAATTTAGTTCCAATAGCTGGGATACCGAATAAACCCATAAGTATAGATATATATCCATGCACCGAATGGTCGTTTGCTGTTAGCATTAAACTAATCAAATGAGTACGCGTACCGCCCTAAGTACGGGGTATAAATGAAGCCCATCTTGTTGGATAATGCCAACGCTGATCTATGGCACGTTAAATACAACCACATGATCGAAGATCAGTTTGTTATGGGTTGTCAGCAAACATTTCCTACTCTCCATTTACTTGTGTCAATCAAAATATAGTATCTAGGTATATTTTTTTTTTACCAGAAACAAGTGCCTGTGCTATTAGTCTAGAATCAACGTCGTAAACGTGCAAATTGTCTCATAGAACGTAATTCATATACATGTACATTGTATAGAAGCAACACACTAACAATTTTATAAGAATTAACAGAATGTTCCTCCCATTTTGTTCGAGATATGTTCACAAACAATATGTAAGAACAAAGATGACACTATGACGGACAAATTGTTGGTTTAGGTTTGTTTGATGGTATTTAGGTTTGTTTGATGGTATTTAGGTTTGTTTGATGGTATTTAGGTTTGTTTGATGGTATTTAGGTTTGTTTGATGGTATTTAGGTTTGTTTGATGGTATTTAGCGCCAATTTCAACAACATTTCAGTTATAGTGTCAGTCAGTTTTATTGGAGGAGGAAACCGGAGTAGCCACAGAAAACCAGCGACCTGCCGCAAGTCACTGACAAACTTTATCACTAAATGTTGTATCGAGTACACCAAACTGAGCATGGTAGGGGGAAAAAGTAATAAAATGTAACAGTCTTCTGGAATGATCTATAAATATTTATTGTAAACTCATGATTTTTTATATCATGTTTTGGAAAATCTAAATTTGATTTTGAACTCCGAAAGCATAAAAATGTTAAATAATTCAGAAACAATTTTTTTTTACACATCAGAAAGATATAAAATTCTCGTCTTCTCCTCAAATATTGTTGTTTCATTTAATATTTCAGAATTGTTTCATTGTACTATTTTACTGATATTTTAATTTTCTGTTTTAGTTCATTCAAAATATATTAAACTACCGATATATCAGAGCTTCTTCATCTCGAAAAGATCTAACACTTATTTTGTTCATTTTCGTAAGAAGTACAATGAAGATGATACTGTGAAATGTATCAACTACTTATCTGTCGAGAATTAGCGTCAGTATTTTCCAACATATTGTTGGTATTCCAATGGAAACAAACTGTGCACAACTGCTAACCTTCAAGTTTTTGTACTCAAAAGCTACTAATTTGCTTACCCAATGGCTTTTCAAATATCTTTAAACAGCAAATAATCATTTACCAGTAATATTTAGGAGCAACTATGTCTAGCAAAGCTTCATCCTTGTCATTGACATTTGTCGGTTTATTAAAATAAAAAAAACGTCATCAACTACAGTTAATGACTGCCACAGACTCCACAAAGTTCCAATTACAATTAAAATACTGCTGAAGTTGGTGTTAAATACCAATCAATCAATAGAACCAATTGCAATTTATTTAATTTTAATCAAACTTCTGTCTGATTTTAAATCAATAATCATATTCTTGTTTTATATTCAAAATATATGAAATATCCATATCCTCTTTCTACATATGTTCGTCAATTCTTCATTTCACCATATAGCTGACTAATTTGTAAAACATCTATATATGAATTTCATGGGAAACACTATCAACTGAATAGTCACCAACATCCATACTTGGTCTTTGAAAAATTACGTCCCCTGCACCTCCACTAGCACCATCCTGAAATTATGCCTATTAACAACGCCAACCTTAAAAGAATTAGATAGTGATTCAATGTTATCCCTGAAAGACTGAGTTCCTCAAGCCATGTTTTGATTGTACTCAGATGTAACATTAATCCTATGTTGTGCAATAACAGGCCAATGCAACTTTATTGGGGGGGGGGGGCGGAGGGGGGAATCGTTCTTGCTTTTTGTCAGCAACTTGAATCGGAGCTAGACTGTCTATATATTTGAGCGTAAGCACCTTTTTATTTGGGTTTTTTGGTAAGCCATCTGCATTGCCATGAAGACTACTCCTTCTGTGTTCAAACTCCAAATTATACGTGTCTAATACCGAAATTCATCTTACGATCATTCCTGCTTGATTTTTGAAACTTTTCAGCCATGTTAGAGAACCATGGTCTGTCTTCACTTTAAATTGTCTTCCCCCAGAGATAATGACAAGAACACCTAACGTCCAATAATTCTTTGTATGTGGTACACTTTTTGGTTTGACTGTTGTTCAAAGTTTTACTGGCTTTGGTTTTTTTCGAAGAATTCCGAACCTTCCGTAGCATTTTTTGTTGTTGGCCAGTTTCTTTCTAACAGCTTCAATTTTTAAAGAGGCACACTTCCAGGAAATTGACCAAAGTTTGATTTCAAATATTTTGAAACCTAATTGTTCCATGTCATATTTATTGTTCTTTTGGTTGAAGAAAAAAATAGTTGTGAGGATTCAGATACGTACTTTTCCAAAAATTAATAGGTATAAAAATCTTCCAGGATAATGATGAAAAACAGAATTAAATATTTTGAAAACCAATTCTTGCATGTTGCGGCTATTGTTCCTCCAGTTCCATTAATTTACGGTTACTATGGTTTTTTCCCAAATAAAAAAAAATAGGTCTGAGAGTCTTTCAGGATATTTATCGAAGTTAGAACACAAATATTTAGAGATCAAATATTGTTCGTTACTTGTAACAATTGTTGTTCATATTTGCTTCCCGCCACGATATAGCTGAAATATTTTTGAAAGTGGCGTTAAACACCATAACCCCATACCCATATTTACTAAAATATAAGGTCGAAGTATACATTTTTATAAAAAAATTAATAAGTCTAAGATATATCTACCCGAACGCACTTTTTCTATTGCAGCAGACCCTGGTATTTCAATTGCAGGATAATTACTGCCGGATGGCTTAACACTGGTAACCAAAATCATACACAAAATGTTCTTAAGTAAGACAAGCCATAGTAAGCAGTGCATTTGTATCTAAAAACAAAGGCTCGCTTTTCTACCTGTTTCTAAAGCTCGTACAAATAAATTATATATTTTCCATATAAATTATATATTTTCCGGCAATGTACTATGATATTTTAAGTAAGACAACTCACAGTAAGTGCAATCGTATCTAATAACTTAGTACTATCTGTATCTGAAAACATGACCTTACAATACTGAAGATAAATGAAAAAAAAAAATACCTTCCATATTTAACCTTGTTTTTTATGTAAAGAGTCTGTAATAGATACGAATGCACTTACTGTGAGTTGTCTTACTTAAAATGTCATAGTACATTGCCGGAAAATATATACCGGTAATTTATATGGAAAATATATAATTTATTTGTACGAGCTTTAGAAACAGTACATCGTTAGCCGTTAATGACTTCTACTATTTATGTAAAGAGGATCTGTACGGAATGCTATCACGATCTGGTCGACTTTAACTAGGTTCACTCGGTTAGCGTAGTGATAGTATACAGATAGATATCCCGGAACACATTTAAATGTATTACTGGGGCAGGGTAACCGGTCATTACGTTTCTTTACTCGTGTGATAGTTTTTGATATAAGTTTGTAGAGTGCGATATCATTGTCATGGAAATTGACCAGAGATCATGTGATAATACCTATATAAGATCAGCTTTGCTGGATTTGTTTTATTATATTTGCTGAAGTCGAAGTCGATTGTAGAATTTGATTTCATAGAAGTAAGATTCCAACTGAGAACTTATCTGGCTTTCACTTCATAGAAGGTAATTTTATTTTCATTTTTTTTTGTATTTATTTATTTATTTATTTTTTTTCGTATTTTCATAATTTTTGAAGTCTCTCATTTTAGATTTATTTCTTCCAGGTACAAAATTGACGATATTTTAATATCAATTCCAAATCAATATACATGTACAGGATTTTTTTATTGGTTAAAAAATAATTCGCAACAAACTAAATATTTCTATTATTGTTTATAAATATGGCATAATAGGTCCGTCTCAGAACAGAAGTCAGAACAGTTGCCAGGTATAAAGGATGTAAGCTTAATTTTAGTGATATTTTTTGCGATAAAATGGATAACAAACACAAAATTAAATTTGGATATAACAGGTGCCCATATAGAAACGGAATACATGTATTTGTATAAAAATTACTTTCACAATATATTTCTAAATCGTAAAACTCTTTGAAAATAAATATTTGGAACTATAGGTGCTGAACCGTATTTATTTATTTATTTATTTATTTATTTATTTATTTATTTATTTATTTGCGGTCCAAAGGAAAAAAAGACTGTTAAGAACTACGGTTCCGCTGCTAATATGGAGCAGTATACTATTCCATATTCCTGTTAATAATTAATAATTCCCATACTGAGTTTATAGTTGGATTGATTTTTATTTAACGCCAACTTTAGCAGTATTTCAGCTATATTGAGTCTAGAAATATATTGTAATATATGTATGTTGCAAGAATTAAGGAATTAACACCCCTGTGATTTATAATTACAATTACAGCATCATAGCTGACTGTTTTGTTAACATTGGACAACTGGAATAAATGATGTGCATTAAAGATAAAGGTTCACATATATATACAATGGGTGTAAAATATAGTTGAATTTTTCGTTGTGAATTTTATTTGTGTTAGATTATTTGCTGTTGGAAATTACTACGCCATTGATTGTTTACATCTGACGTCGTCATGGAGGCACGTGCAAGCTCGGGTTTGAGTTTCGTTGGGATATGAAACATCTCTTTTATAATCATGTGACCACTTCATAACCAATCATATTGTAACATTTCAATGAAAAACGGAAGTAATGTAATTATTTAACAAATATACTATAGGAATAAAAAAAATCGCCTTTCAGGCTTTTCGATATGTTATCAATTTTGTTTAAAGAAAAACATAATTTAGTTAAATATATTTTATTGCAATGCGGTTTTTATTTATTGGACGGTTCATGATGAGGTTGCAAAACCTGTTTCATGTTTTTCTCTAAAAAAAAATGACGCAATGTTAGGGATCATACAAAATGCATTGACGGAGTGGTGGGCCGGTGCAATCTGGAATGAGACCAATAGTTTTTTTTAGCTTCATAAATCATACTACATAGAATTTTGTTCAATTTTTTTTACACACCAGACAACAACCTTTTTAAAACCATTTTTGTATTTATAATATTTTCTATGCATATAAGAAATATTGCTTTCTTGGGCAGCTTGCATATTAAATTTGCGTGCATATTTTCATTTTCGTTATGCATGGTTTGCAATGTTCAATAAAACATTAGTACAGGTCACATTAATTGTTATACTAAGATCCCGTCATAAATATCGTTTATGTTGTACCTCACTAATCCGAATTCGACTCTGAAACTGGATAGGGAGGTATATGAGAGGGCTTATGTTACACCTGGCTATTATGCAACAAGCAGCATCAAATTCGCTCTGTTTTTGGCAAAGTATAATTAAACAAAGTTTCCAGTAAATGTCATTTATTAAATGACGAAAATACATAACTATGGAAAATTACAAAACAAAACTTAGAATGTAAGGGAGTGCCTTAATAACATCAAAATGTACTTGATAACAATGTGTAATCTTAAAATACAAAATTCCAGTCACATGAAAAATATAGGCACTCTCAAAAAACTACTATTACTACCTAACACAAAAAGGTTTGGCCCTTAAAACGGCCAACTCAATAAAATGAGACTAGATTGTGTATAGTACTATAGTATATATATATGCAAAACTAAAGCACTAGAGTATAGCTGCATTACATATTTAAATTTTGCTTTAACATTGGGAGGTTAGCTGGGGATGGTGGTGGGTACGAATTTTAGGCAGAGCAAAATTTGCGTGACCTTTGACTGATTAGGAAATTCAGTGGCTGACGTCACATCATCTCTGACTGCATCTCTGACTGCGCATCTGCAACAATCTAAATACATAATCGATTATCTAATTTCATAACAGCTGCGCAGTAAACGTCCAATCAGTTGGAATTAAATCTTGATATAATTATAGATATATTAGTGAGTTCGGACAACATAAAGGCTTTTATTTTTTAAATAAAAGGTATTTTATGTTGTACCTCACTAATCCGAATTCGACTCTGAAACTGGATAGGGAGGTATATGAGAGGGCTTATGTTACACCTGGCTATTATGCAACAAGCAGCATCAAATTCGCTCTGTTTTTGGCAAAGTATAATTAAACAAAGTTTCCAGTAAATGTCATTTATTAAATGACGAAAATACATAACTATGGAAAATTACAAAACAAAACTTAGAATGTAAGGGAGTGCCTTAATAACATCAAAATGTACTTGATAACAATGTGTAATCTTAAAATACAAAATTCCAGTCACATGAAAAATATAGGCACTCTCAAAAAACTACTATTACTACCTAACACAAAAAGGTTTGGCCCTTAAAACGGCCACAAGCCACCTTTAGATCCCAAGATCTAATGGTGGCAGATGCCAAACCCGGATGAAGATGCTGCTTGTGTAATTTTTCCTATTTGTATGCAACTAATATTTCATACATGTATGTACGTGTCCATATCAAACAATAATTAAAATCAAAGAGTATCTGTTCAGTCCAATAGGACTCGGAGATAAAGAAAATTTATACTATTTCAATACTAATATGTACATTTACAAAATGTGAAGATATACACACTCATGTAATACCCTTGTAAAATTAAACAAAAACCCAGGGCAGCCATCTGCTGACCCCTGGATTGTACTATAATTATCACATAGAATCATTTTAAAATATGAGACAATACAATATTGAACCAGCAGTACAGTCAGCAACCTAAAACCAAGTATTAATAATAAAAATTATTTACAAAAGACACTTTTTAATAAAAATGTAACTTGCGGAATACATTATCATTTATAAATGTGCTTTCCTAAAGTATTCCTTAGCTATTAAAAAAAATCTTACAATCAGAAAAATTGAATATTGTTAGAAAAAATATCAGTGTTGCTGCACATTCCGTATTCAAAAAACTTACACGGTATCATATCTGAGATGAGTCAAACAGCCATTGTTTTTCCAAAGAAAGCTTCAACAATTCGGAAATCAAGTTTTCTAACGTCTTATCCCAACTGGGAATAACATACAGCATTACTGGCCATTTCTTGTTCCAAAAGCTAAGAATGTTTTGTTCAAGCGGTGTTAGTCAACAGATACCCGAACACCCCCAGAAAATACAGTATTTAGCCAATAACATTCCGATATTTATTTGTTCCACAAAATTTGTCATGGTAACACGTCGTCACATGACCCTATATAAAAAATAAATTGATCGATATTGTCGGAAAAATACAACCGATTCCGTGTCTATCTCTTTTTCTATCGACAGCAGTAGCAATTGTTCAAACGCCACGATATTGCTGAAATGCTGCTAAATTTGGCTTTAAACATAAATCAATCATCCAATCAAATGCTCAGAGGGAAAACAAATATCATGAGATCATGATTCCATCGAGTCAATAAAAATTTAAAAAAAATAAATAAAATGTCGACTTTTATTCATTAACAATTCAAATGCGAAACAGCTCCCATTTTACATAAATATCTTGGTCAATACTATTTTTTAAATTTTAGATACTGTGAATAAAATGTCTTTACAAGAATTCGAAGATTGTAATCGGGAGAAAATTTGTCTTTGGGTTCAAGATGGCTACAAATTTCCAAAAGTGATGGCATCAAAACCATATCATTTGAAAGAATTACAGAGCTGGGAGACAAGAGAGGACGATATTCTTGTGTGCACATACCCCAAATCTGGTAAGTATATTGTTAATACCTACCGTGGCATGTTTTCTTATGTTAAGTATACATATATAATATTTCCCTCTGATATCGGATATGACATAGTTTCTTCTCTGATGGGTACTTCCGTTCCGAAGTTGTCCTCTGTTCGTGTGGGTGACGAATCCTCATTCACTTTTTAGCGCAATCATCGATGGTTTCGATTCATAATTTGATCAAATACTGTTTGATAAAATCTCTAATAAATCGTAGAATCTATGTACAATTTAGTGCACACGACGCGTTTCTAGAAGAACCTTCATAATGTTTCTTTCATCTTCGACCTTTTTGTCTATACAGTCTTGCACCAAATTTACTAGATTAAATTAGAACACACACGCGCAAAGCAGACGGTATTTTGAAGAAAAAGAAAGAAAAAAAAAGCAAAAAAAAAAAGCACAGAATTACTGAAATAATCCCGGTTCGTTTATTGTGGCTGTTAACGATTTCTCGGGTCTAACAAAGTCAACATAATAAACAAAATGCCGATGAACACCTAACATAAAGTCGTGACGACTGCATATGATATTATACTTCACTGTAATTGCATGTTTTTATTAGACCTTTTATAGTCAGTGACAACCATAATATCAGACAACCCTATTTTTTTTTTACCTCAACAACCTATACAATGTATTTTGTTTCCATAGAGATGTGAGAATAGTATATTCAATATTACTACTATATATTCTGATGTCCATTCTTATTGTGGGAGAACACTTACATAGGCTGTGCCTGATGTGTAATCCCTTTGAACTTCTGTACTATATATGTGCAATTGATTCAATAACATATTTGAAATTGAAATTGAAATTGAGAATAGTACTAATATATTAACCGTCGACAATCTCTGTGTTTTTCCTTTTTAGTGGGTGAGTGATTTTTGTTTAGGGCCAAATGAGCGATATTTCAGCTACAGTGTCGAGAACAAGTTACAATCGATGAGATGATAATAATGTCATCTTTGTACTAGACTAACACGCTTAGTTGGATTGTGTGATCTAGTGCTAGCACACTGAAACAACAGTCCGCGAGTAGAATGTTTATCAGACATGCCGCTCCGCTCGGACACATTATTCTGATTCCGAGCCAACCAGTCTTTTTTCCTTCTCCTTAATGCTTAAAGCTCAAAATTGAACAGAACTGATATACAATTAAATTTAATTGACTGTCGCAAACTTCATATTATTTTTATAATTGATATATTTTCAGGTACATTATGGCTATGGGATATCGTTTCTCTATTAATAGCCAACGAAACGGAGGTTTTAGAACGTATATTTGACACGTCAAACTTGGAACTGAATGGAATAGAAAAACTAGACGAGCTTCTGTCACCACGAATCCTCCAATCTCACATGCTTCCAAGATTCATTCCGAGGTCTTTATTACAGAACAAAAATAAGGTCGTGTATGGTGTTAGGAACCCCAAGGATATAGCTGTTTCTATGCACGCATTCATGCGTAAACTGGACGACCAATGGTCGGATTACAAAGGCTCATGGGAAGATTTCTTAAAGTTGTTCCAGACAGGGACAAGTATATATACATATTCTTAATGATACACGTTAACAGAATGAATATCTAGACTCTATATCCACTGAAATAAACGACTGTAAAAACAATTGTTTTAAATCATTTGGCTTTCAAACCTAAGGGCAACCTTTCGACTTGGAGCGTACCTGATGAAGGTTATTCCAGAAGCACATCATACCCACTAAGTTAGATGTCTTATGGGTTTTTTTTAAAATTATATTGGTGGTCCTTTGACAAGTAATCCCCTAGTCCATAGGACTTCGTATGTTTCCAATCGTTTACTATTAACCACTTGTTGTGGAAACGCTTTACATACCTGTTAACCAAAATCAAAACTTGTTGTGTTATGAGTACAAACCAAGTGACTCTGTTCTAAGATCAGCAAAACAAGCTGTATTGTCATACCAAAGTGGTTTGAAGTAATGTTGCTCAGCAACAACAATAAAAGTTGTACAGTAAATTTTAATTATCCAGGGGTGAAATGAGAACAAACAAATAGGTATAACTTGTATTGCCAGAAATAATAAATTCCATATAAACATATACATATATAAAGCAATATCAATATTTTCACAAATTTTATAAATAATATAAAAATAACCTTTTTTTTTGGCAACAAAGTCCGCCTATTGTTGAATCATTTAAACATATATATAAACATAAATTAAGGGATGGGAAGGGTGGGTGTTTTTTAAACAAGTCCCAACAAAACTTTCAATATAATACTAACAGCCAAATAATCACATCTAATATAACAAACTTTTAACAAAGAAATTTACATATCCAATGAAAAGAAAAAACATACTGATTAGTGAGTAGATTTTTTCAAGTATTACCAAACAAGGAAATTTATTTATCCAATGACAAGTAAACATAATTAGTGAGCAGATTTCTGAAGTAGGACCTCCCTAAACAAAACCGGATAAAACTGGTGTGCCAAATCAAGTGGAAAGTAGATATTTCACTGTCTTGCTAATTAAATAATTTTAAATTTTGAATTTTAAATTAACCCAATTATCCAGGGGTGAAATGAGAACAAACAAATAGGTATAACTTATACATATATAAAGCAATATCAATATTTTCACAAATTTTATAAATAATATAAAAATAACCATTTTTTTGGCAACAAAGTCCGCCATGCCTATACAGGCCGCCAAAAAATAATGAAACAAGCAGAGCTTCCTGCCATATATCTTTCTTTCTCTCTTCACGGACAACCTTCTTTCCAAAATACTTGCAGATCATGGAAAGAAAGTACAATCCACTCAGAATGTGTATAGAGACTGAGCAGACCGGAACCGGAAAACAACATCGTGTTCTGGATGTTATTTCCTGAAAAGAGAAAAAAAAGATTTATGCAGTAAAACTCAACATGACTCACAAAACAACAACCTAATATATACTTAAATGTCTAATAATATTAATAATTTTCTTTCTTAACAAATCTGTTCCTGCAAAGTTTAAATGAAGACCATCACTAGGAGCATATAAACTCGGATCTGGTGAATTGTTATAAAGAAAACTTCTATATAAATTACAATATAATAAATGTTTTCTCCTACAAAGTTTTTTTTAACTCAGCATTTACTTTACAAACTTTAGATTCAGAATCTCTATGATCTACAAGTCTGGGTAAGATCGATGTAAAAATCAATTTAGCTCTAGTCATTCTTTTCAATTTATAAATTAAATCTCCATAATAGGATAAAATAGTGTTGACTAACTGATGAGAAGACACATTATTAGTACCAACATTAATTATAATAAATTGTACTGAACTTAAATTCACTCTGCCTGAGGAAACGAGCTCAGCAAGCCTGCCTATAGTGGCACCTGGAAATGCCTGAATCGTACAACCGTGTATCCCACTGACGTATTTAGGAATAGATGCTGACAATAATGTGGCTCTTTTTTCATAAAATATTCCTGAAAAATTATATATTCAAATTTTTCAAAATATGCGTTTTCATCTTATTGGCAACAAAAATTTTATCTTCTAAATTAAACTTTAAATATTTTTTATATGCATCGCTTTTCCAGTCACCATATAATTGAATCAATTCCGTTGGTACTTCAGCAGAAAAAGCCCAAGTTGCACCCCCTCTCCTGAAACTATGGGTGGAATAATCATCTGAATGTTTTCCTAATAACGTAATAGTTTGTTTTAAAACAGATTGGAACTGTCTGTACGTCACTGGTTGCGTCTGTTTTCCCTTTACAATCGAAAATGCAGGACTATCCTGAGAAACACCCACCAAAGATATCATATTCAAATAAACTTGTACAGGACACAAGGGGGAATCTGGGATCGGTACCAACGGAATGACCAATTCTCTTTCTCCAAACTGTATAGTTTTAGACCATTTGATCTTGACTAATAATATTCCAATATCTTCATAAAATGTAAAAAATTTCCTGCATAATTGCTTAACACCATTAAATGAACGAACAGAGTCAGGAACTAAATTCGATTTTCTAAACATTAGAAAAAATGCATGTACAAATAAACACCAAAATGTGGCGTCATATGAATTTTTGTGATTAAATATTTTAAACATATCACATAAAAATTTAGGAGTGATCGGCTGAGCTTGTTTTTTAAACAAGTCCCAACAAAACTTTCAATATAATACTAACAGCCAAATAATCACATCTAATATAACAAACTTTTAACAAAGAAATTTACATATCCAATGAAAAGAAAAAACATACTGATTAGTGAGTAGATTTTTTCAAGTATTACCAAACAAGGAAATTTATTTATCCAATGACAAGTAAACATAATTAGTGAGCAGATTTCTGAAGTAGGACCTCCCTAAACAAAACCGGATAAAACTGGTGTGCCAAATCAAGTGGAAAGTAGATATTTCACTGTCTTGCTAATTAAATAATTTTAAAGTTTGAATTTTAAATTAACCCGTTTGCTTTAATCTAACAATTTTAGTGTGAAAAAGTTCGTCACGCAAAATCTCCCACATTAAATAGTTGGAATGTGGGAGATCTCCCGCATACACAATCTCTGAGGTTATCATGTATGTTTAAAGTTACAAGCATACGATAGGAAACTTACGGAGTCTTCTATTGTAGGAATAGTAACCCCCTGTTAAGACTGACAGATAGAGGGGACAGAACTGTACATTTAAAGTCATGCCGAGGATATCATGATACGATAAAATAATGTTTTAAATATATATTGTAGATTTATATACCATTGTCAATTACCTATCAACCTCTAATGTATGTGTCACGACTTAAAAATCTTACTTCAAGTGTTAGGCATCACATGTACAGTTTTATACAAAATTATTCCTCTAATTTGAATGTGCATTAAATACGAAATCAGAACAGCAATAAAATCTCTGTTCCTGTACTTTAATTTGTGTTTTAGTGTAATGTTGGATAGTCTCTCATGTTCATTTACATACATAACAGCAATAAAATCTCTGTTCCTGTACTTTAATTTGTGTTTTAGTGTAATGTTGGATATTCTCTCATGTTCATTTACATCCATATCCTTTCTAACTAACACTTTATTTGTTCACCCTATTTCTTTTACTTTATTTGTTCACCATATTTCTGTTACTTTATTTGCTCACCATATTTCTGTTACTTTATTTGTTCACCATTTTTCTGTTACTTTATTTGTTCACCATATTTCTGTTACTTTATTTGTTCATTATATTTCTGTTACTTTATTTGTTCACCATATTTCTGTTACAATATTTGTTCACCATATTTCTGTTACTTTATTTGTTCACCATATTTCTGTTACTTTATTTGTTCACCATATTTCTGTTACATTATTTGTTCACCATATTTCTGTTACTTTATTTGTTCACCATATTTCTGTTACTTTATTTGTTCATCATATTTCTGTCACTTTATTTGTTCACCATATTTCTGTTACTTTATTTGTTCACCATATTTCTGTTACTTTATT
>MJUT01040593.1:548837-559844 GCA_002080005.1 Gigantidas platifrons | reverse complement strand
CCCCAGGTGTATCCTCTTTCTATTGTGCCCCAGGTATATCCTCTTTCTATTGTGCCCCAGGTGTATCCTCTTTCTATTGTACCCCAGGTGTATCCTCTTTCTATTGTACCCCAGGTGTATCCTCTTTCTATTGTACCCCAGGTGTATCCTCTTTCTATTGTACCCCAGGTGTATCCTCTTTATATTGTACCCCAGGTGTATCCTCTTTCTATTGTGCCCCAGGTGTATCCTCTTTCTATTGTACCCCAGGTGTATCCTCTTTCTATTGTACCCCAGGTGTATTCTCTTTCTATTGTACCCCAGATGTATCCTCTTTCCTTTATTTCATTTTTGATGGTGCGCCTCCATTCTGTTTTTTGGTCTTCCTCTTTTTCTTTTCCCTTCTGGTGTCCATGTTAGGTTGTGCAGAATTATCTGATTACCAACTAGAAATGTAGAATCTGTAGGATATACACCATTACTCTAAGGGTACGGATTGTAATTTATCATTAAAAGTTAGATATTTCTTAATCAATGAAAGGGTTCATTCCAAATAGCGAAACAATTTAAATAAACAAAGATGTTGAAATTTTTCAACTATACTATACACCATAAATACATTGATCAGTACAATAGTAAAATGTTCCCAATGATTTTGAAAACCGGCATGTAAATTTGTCGATTTCGAAAAGTTTTCACTCACTCACCCCACCCCTCCCCCTCACCCCTATTAATTCTGTCTTCCAATTTTCATTTCCTTTGATTCGGGGATACCATTTGCAATCAATGTTTAAGTGAGAATGATGTGAATAAACACCGAATATGATTATTTTTCTATATAAATTCTGGTTTTCTATTGGATTAGTACATGACACGTGACAAACTATAGAAAACAGGTGTAGCATGCGATACAATTTTTACGGACTGGGGATTTCTTTAAAATAACCATATTTGAATATGATTTTATTGTTATTGTTAACTTGTTACTTATCAATTAGATTTGTGTTTCAAAGACTTAACTGGAATATTAAGCCCTTTCAAAGATTTATGATTTAATAATGAAGGTTGAACAATAATAAAGCAATTGTAACATGTTGTTTTCGGTCGATACATGATTTTATCACACTGGCCACGAATAAAAATATCAACCTCGGACTTCGTCCTCGGGTCGATATTGTTATTCTTGGTCAGTGCGGACTTCGTCCTCAGGACGATATTGTTATTCTTGGCCAGTCCGATAAAATAATGTATCGACCTCACCAACATGCTATAATTGTATAGTATACACTGCCATATCACGCTATGTTTTACTATGGATCTTAAAAGGAATGTAATCTAGTGCAGTGTACATATACGCTATACCAATTAATAACGATATATTCTGGTCAGTAATTTCGGAGAGTTGAGGTCTATGTAAGCACATTGAAGATGGTATTTGTGAGCTTTATTTACCATTGACTGTATTACAATCGTATTAATTTTAATCCTTTACTAGGACAGACGTCAGATTCAGTTGTAAAGAGTATATGACGAGTTTGGGCTGTTTCAGCGAAGATGAAAAGGTAGACAACGATTTCATGGGTAGATGAACATCCAACACGTGCACGATCGTGACCCTGACGGACTACATCAGGAAAAGCACATGCAGTATATGCAGGACCGGGTTATCATATAGGCTAGTATAGGCTGCAGCCTATTACCCCTCAAGTTTGGGGTGTCCTCATTCTAGTTTATCTAAAGAATTTGCAATAAGGTTACTTCAAGATATGTAAATGTCGCTAAAATATACCACGAGTAAAAAAATCAAGACGTATGTAGGTGAGTTAGAGGGTGGCTCCGTCTGAGGGGGGGGATAATTTCATTAGCATAGGGGGTCCAAAAGGTCATAATCCGGCCCTGAGTATACATGATACGAGTATAAAACTACATTGAATAATGATATACACATCTACATCCTCATATATAGCATAGCAAAATGACGTAATGAATATTTATCAAACTTCTCCAACTAGGATATAAGGTAAAAATAGAATTTTGTCAAAACGTCCTTAAGGTCAAATAACAGCGATGTACAATGCCCTTCAAATCTATTTTTGTATCGCATTGACGTAAATCGTTTGAAGCTGTAGAGGAAGAGGAACGAACAATTTGCTATCCGAACTACCACGATGTGCATTTGGTATGAAGATCTCAACTTTTTGACTAGTTTTTATAATGTCATGTTTATTTCGTGGAACGAAATCCCACGTTATTTTTGTTTTCTTTTATCATCGAAGAAAACAATATGGATGTCTCCATGTGACTTATTCGGGTATATATTTTGGAATATTCCCTTAGAGTATTCTTTTTTGTAACCGTAGTACACAGAACATTCTTTAAAAAAAAAAATAGACAATACAATGACAAGAATAACAATTTTCCTTAAAAAAAAAAGAAAGAAAGGTCGATGAAGCACTAGACAAAAAACTAATCTTGAACTTTTTGAAGATGGTCAGTGTTTGGTAGGTAGAATAAAGAATGAGCAACATAAATTCCACTAAAAGGGGCGAACTCAAGTGCCCTGTAAAGTTACGTAGATTATGTTCCACTAATGACACCCTTCAGGGGCGTAGCTACCCCAAAATGAAGTGTACCCAAATCTGCTTAGGAGTCTGGTGGAGGGTCACGACCCTCCCCCACCTCGCAGATGTGACCTTACGGCAGGGGGTCTGGGGATAAATGATGCAAAATCCTGCATTCTCGCAATTTCCTGGCACTAAAAATGATCCCACGGAAACCCCATTTTCATGAGCAACAAGTCAACTTTTGAACATAAATTTTGAGAAATAAAATATTAAGTTGAGCAATACAAATATGTAGTTGACTTAGAAATTTTATTCTGTCAAATGTGTAGTGGGTTAAGCTTGATTTAGAATCAAATACAATTAACATATGATGCAAAGATATTTTTTACATATCATTTTTGAGAAAATACATAAATGAATTGAAGCTAGTCTTCACTCATCGTCGGTAACCCAAGATTGATTCCGATACGTTCCTCTCTCTCCATCACCCGTGGGTCAAATCACTTGTAAACATTCGTACTCATGAATATTCAAAGTTTCGAATTAACCAATCAAAATCACGTTTATGAAAGTGAAACTCTTTGGTATCGGAGTTAAAAAATCGTTCTGTCAGTAATGGATGCGCCCATGAAAATGTGTGGATGAAGTGTAGTGCAGTATAGAAAGTCTCTCAATTCTTTCACTCCAAATTTTTGCAACAGGTCCGACATTTTTAACTTTTAACCAAACTCATTATGAAAGGAACGATTTGATTGGTTGAGTCGCATTAGAAGTTTGTAATGCGAAGACTTATGAATTATTCATGAGTACGAATGTTTACAAGCGATTTGACCCACGGGTGATGGAGAGAGAGGAACGTATCGGAATCAACCATGGGTTACCGACGATGGTCTTCACTATTTTTACGCAAATTTTATTTCAAAGGAACATTTCTCGAATGGAAATAATTTATACTCTCTGTCAATGTATGATAATGTATAAACATGATAAACTGTAATCTCAATCAATTCGAAACGATGTCGATGTGCACCGGCTGTACAGACTGAAAAATGCAAATTCTATCCGCGTTAAACCAAAACTTTTTTCTTATTCCGGTTGATTTGATTTAGTTTATTGATTTAGTTTTATTCTACCTTATGTCCTAGATTTACCATGTTTTCATTTTTGTCAAAATTTTCTATGTGTACGCAGCTGCGTTTTTGCGTACGGGTTGCTACGCGCCTGCCCTTCGTGATACACTTGTTGAAAATTTGGTAGTAAGATATCAAGGAGGAATGAATTTTATTGACCACGACAAACGCAACACATTCGTGTTACAAATATGGGTGAACAAAATGATAATATTGCAACTGATTTCAAACTTTATCTCTAGTGACCGAATTTCGTACATAATTGTCACATTCACAATATTTTAAGGCAATTAACAAAGTAATTGAAAAATATCTATAAAAACATATTAATATGACATTACTGAGTACAAAAGTTGCTACTCTACCTTAAGTCTTCCATACATACGCTACGTCATAGGTACCTCTAGTGCGTGGAAATTTATTGCTATGCATATAACGCAATTAAATTGAAGATACAGAAAGGACGTATCTTCTCACAATAATCATATAGGGTTAAAATGATTTTTTTAAAACTAACCCATTACCATATGCAGAAAATCAATAATAGCACAAAAAGACAAACAATTATCTACAAAATACTAACAGAAAACTCAAGATTGAGCCATACAAAACTAAAAACGTAGACACGCATGATTAGTGCGCACAACGCGTCACCAGAACAACCACCGTCAGGTGACGCTCCAAGCCAAAATATTGAAAAGCCGAACAATCCAAATGTACCTGGGAGCAAGGCCAACATTAACGAATGGTCACTCTGAGAGAACGAATGGCCACTCTGAGAGAACGAATGGCCACTCTGAGAGAAGAGAACTCAAATGAAACATATCAGTGGTCATTTGTGATACAGATATTCCGTAATTGTTTACCAAATCATGATGACGATTGCAAAACTTTCGAAGTGATGACTTCAGTTTAATCACTAGGGACAAAATAATTCGATAGCTTAGGAACCACTAGCTCTGGAATACTATATTCATCAACTGAAAAATATATTGCATATACAGGTGCAATAGGGATGCCGGCTTTGTAATTTAGAATAGAACCAGTTAAATTTAGAAGGATTTCAGATATCATAACCAAATTCTGTTGAATAGGGGTTCCTCGTTTTGGTTTCAACTTCACTGAATTTCACTTTTGTGTTCAGTCAATTCAGTAAATATTTTGTGTCAATATATTATTCGTGTAAGCATCGCCCACTCGACCTCGTATGGTAATTTTTAAATTGATGTGAAATGATAAGCAATTGTGAGTCCAAATAATAATCCTGATAAGAGAAGTTCATTATCAAAATGTTAACAAAGCAATATTTTTTTTCCGTTTCATGCTTAAATGTGTTCTTGGTCGTCTGTGGTATGTATTTTTCTATACTTGTTAGCGCTGAAATAAGTCAACTACTTCTACAATTATCTTAGAACTACCAAAGCAATATTTTTTTTCCGTTTCATGTTTAAATGTGTTCTTGGTCGTCTGTGGTCTGTATTTTTCTATACTTGTTAGCGCTGAAATAAGTCCATTACATGTGCAATCATCTAAAAACATTACAAACCTATCGCATACGTCCTGGCTGCCAATGATGAACTGATAATGATTTTATGCGAAGCAAATAAATGTAAGGTTCATATCTTTTTTTAATTTAATTTAAAACTGTAACGAGGTGGGGAGGAAATACAAAATTATGTTATCTTTGTTTCGATATGCAAGAAAAACACAAAAAGATAAGGCTTTATGCTTTGCATATAGTATCCCAGTGGTATTTTGACGTCTTTGTCACGATATACAGCTTGAATCAGCCATATTACAGAAATGCAGACATCTAAATGATAATTTGTTTACGAGGACAGCAACAGCAAACTTGGTGACGTCTTAATCACATTTAGTGTCACTATAGGAATCCAGATAATGATGTATATTATAAATTAGTCATTATCGACATCAGAATTAAATACTAAAATTGTTATATAAGTTAAGGAGGCATTTAAGTACACGGTTTATATACAAAGAGTTTACATAAGCACATTGCAATGTTTATGACCTTTTCTGCATGTATCACGAAAAATCGAAACACAACGAAAATCAGAACTGTCAGAACAGTGTAAAGTTTAAAAAAAAAAGAAAGAGGTGTTCTACTTTTTTTTGTTAATTATTGTTTAAAAAATGAATCCTCCAATCGCACATTTGTTACCTGTTAATTTTGTTCTCTCATATTCAGACTTCAGAATATGGTATTCCTATATTTCGTTACACCGGAACTAAAACCAACAAATCATTCAATGAGCAGATGCTTCTAAACACTGATAAAATGTTTCCCTCCACTGGAGAGGTACTTACGTACATCGTAGAAATGTTCAGATACACCGAAAACAAACATGTACTGTACACTAGATTGCAGATCTTTCCATATATGACAGATATCTTCGCATTCTGCATATACTGGAAAAATGTTTTCACATATTGGAAAGATGTTTTCACACATTGGAAAGATGTTTTCACATATTGGAAAGATGTTTTCACATACTGAAAAGATGCTTCACATATTGGAAAGATGTCTTACATATTGGAAAGATGTTTCATATACTGGACAGAGCTTTCACATACTGGAAACTCGTTTGCAAAGAATACATCATGTAGGTAAAATGTTAGTACTGGGAGGAACATATTTGAGAAAGTTCATATTAATATAAACAAAAGAGGATACGATGAATATGGTCGTTAAAGTCTGCCGTGCTACTGGCAACCAACGACCAACCACACATAATACACCATTACTCATAGGGAGCCGGCTCATGAAAGGTTTGAAGATACCAAAATCCGTACTATAGAAGACGTAAATCTAACAAAGATAGACAGACAATATAATTGACAAACGAAAAAAGGACTACTAGTAAATGACAAAATGGAAATCATTGATATTTACTTAAAAAATCTAATGTATTGAATGATGTTTCAATATATTTCAGATATATCCGCTTACAAACAAGGTGATAGGGTGGTTATGGAATCAGACTCTGGATGAATAGAATGGTGGTCGTGGATACAAATAGGAATAATTATAGGATCTAAGAGTTAAACCTTGCAACAAAACATCACTAGATTCGTCCATTTACGCACAAAGAAATGATATGGTCCAGAATTAGCACCTGTCAGAACAAATTGTGTACATTTGCATATGGTACTTCTCTCACGTGACTAGAGAAAGCCTCTGTAAGAGAGTTTTACACCTCACGAGCTGGAGAAGTTGAGTCTTATTTCTATAGTACGGGGTTCACGTTGTGGTTGTTATAATATATAAGTATCATGGAATATAGTCGTGATCCTATCATAGTTGGATTTACAACTACCTATGTATCAGTGCCTATCACCACTAAAGATGTGAGTTCGAATCCCGCTTATGGCGAAGCGTATTCGAAAGTTTTCCAGTGACTTGTGCCAGGTCGATGGTTTTCACCGGCTTCCTCCACCAATAAAACTGACCGCCACAATATAACTGAAATATTGTTGAAAGTGGCGTTCAACACCATACCCCCTCTTTTATTTATGGTCATTACTAACGTTACGAATATTTTGCTTCCAAAAATAAACAACATTGATGAAGCAACTAGACTGTGTTATTCTAAAATGGCAAGGACAAAAAAAAGAGTGATTTAAGTAAACCATGTTTCTATGTCATGATTACAATACACCCAGACTTACTTCCTTATTACAGCTCAGGACTACATAATTGACCTATTTTGGTTAATATTAATAATGTAGATATGTGCACCGTTTATTGAATTAGAACGAGGTCATTCAAGGTCGAAAATCTAAATATTTTTTCATTTCTAAACTTTTCGCATGTTTTATTTTCAATAATTACTCTCGCATTCAGTGATCAACAGCTTGACATTCCTAAGATAAAAAAGAAGTACATTTCTAAAAATGACTGGTTGAGATTGGTGGACAAGTGGTCAAGGTCATAGATATCTGGTCACAAGTCTTAGCATCACTAATACACAGCTAACGTGTCAAAGTTTTCAGACATCTACACCAGGCCGATGTTTCACCAGTTGGAACCCTGTTATACACCTCTAACGTGTTAAAGTTTTCAGACATCTACACAAAGCCGAGGTTTCACCGGTGGGAGCCCTGTTATACACCTCTAACGTGTCACAGTTTTCAGACATCTACACAAGGCCGAGGTTTCACCGGTTGGAACCCTGCTATACACCTCTAACGTGTCAAAGTTTTCAGACATCTACACGAGGCCGCGGTTTCACCGATTGGAACCCTGTTATACACCTCTAACGTGTCAAAGTTTTCAGACATCTACACCAGGCCGAGGTACCAGTTGGAACCCTGTTATACACCTCTAACGTGTCAAAGTTTTCAAACATCTACACAAGACCGAGATTTCACCGGTTGGAACCCTGTTATACACCTCTAACGTGTCAAAGTTTTCAGACATCTACACAAGGCCGAGGTTTCACCGGTTGGAACCCTGTTATACACCTCTAACGTGTCAAAGATTTCAGACATCTACACAAGGCCAAGGTTTCACCGGTTGGAACCCTGTTATACACCTCTAACGTGTCAAAGTTTTCAGACATCTACACCAGGCCGAGGTACCGGTTGGAACCCTGTTATACACCTCTAACGTGTCAAAGTTTTCAGACATCTACACAAGGCCGAGGTTTCACCGGTTGGAACCCTGTTATACACCTCTAACGTGTCAAAGTTTTCAGACATCTACACAAGACCGAGATTTCACCGGTTGGAACCCTGTTATACACCTCTAACGTGTCAAAGTTTTCAGACATCTACACCAGGCCGAGGTTTCACCTGTTGGAACCCTGTTATACACCTCTAACGTGTCAAAGTTTTCAGACATCTACACAAGGCCGAGGTACCGGTTAGTTCTTTATACGGGTCTTCCGAAATAAGTCTGGTTTTAGTTACGATATAGCTGACAGGATGCTGAAAGTGACGCTAAGCATCAATAAGAAAATTTTTGGATTTATACTAAAGAGGTAAGCAGAAGTATTGCCTTGTATAAAATAGAGCTAATAGATATATATGCTAAAGACACCAAATGGTTTTAAATATAAAATCGGCGCAATGACAATCACTAAAACTACAGATAATGTAGTTCACCAATATCTACATCTAGCTTACACAGTACTAATCTGAAAATAAAGTCCCGACAGACTAAGGCGACAGTGTCTTAAAACGAAAACAACCTGTTGTAATATATACACAAACGATTTACGTTTAGTTTAAACATATTTTATTTGCCAATTAAACAGACAAAATGGATTAGACACAAGTAAAACATACTTATGAAGTCTTCTCCAAATTACAATGTGTTACAGTAAAGAAGTACATAAAAGGCATGTATTATTATATGTAGCACTAATAACGAATCAATGATGATATTCACATTAACAAAAAAAAATTAGTAAAAAAAAAATTATGATGGATTCATGATGTGCATGTTCAACCAATTCAATTCCAGTTATACGATAAGGAATCTCTTTGAACATTTAATATAATCAAAAACATATTAAAATATAATACAATTTTGTTCATAAGTTAAATTATCATTGCCACATGTCAGAAATTCAATGAACGATTTACGTCACCGGGAACCTCTTAAAAGATAACTTAGCCTATCGAAAAATTTGTTGATATCTGACAATTTTCTGCAAAATAATCTATATATTTTTGTTATTCACTCTTTTGACTTTTTATTCAGTATTTCCAAAATATAAGAAGGGGGAAAAAAACGATATATCGCCAGTCTTATAGCATTTCCTCTCTGAAAAAGGGGTGTTTTAATCGTAAAGCTGATATAGCTTGAATATAATATTTCTCGGAACATTAATGTCGGTCAGATTTCTTAATTGAGAAAAATTACCTGACGTCTATGAAAACATTTAACATAATTGCTGAATATTGTAAAATACTGATCACCATATATTTTTTGACCTCTCAAATGATGTACCGAATTACATTTCAATACTTTTTTTTTACCTGGACGCAGTAAGTAATTTCCTAAAATGCTAGATGGAGAGAGTACATCGCTTAAGGTATACAAATCTCAGAACAGAACAATATCCTTTTTTTTTTCTTTTTTTATCAAAAGAGTGCCTTTTGATAAGAAAAGTATTACTACACCAAAGGAGTAAGCAGAAGTTGCAAAGAGAAGAAAAGCAGACAATATATAATGGCCAAAAGATAAAGAACAAAGGCACAAACAATGATGTTACAAAACACAAACACTACAACAAAACTAAAGATCGAGCAACATGAACACCATTAAAAACCAGGGGTGGACTCGGATGTTCCCGGAAGTGTAAATAGTTCCCGCTCCACTGGTGACACCCGTCGTGTTACTCTGTTTTGTTACAAATTAAGTGATGGGTCGTGAATGAGGAAATGGCCGGGTCGTTATTAAGACAAACGGAAAATATCCTTTGTCATCTGTGACTTAGATATTCCGTAACGGTTAACCAAGTCATATAGTGTGGCGATCGTAAAACTTTCGAACGGATGACATCAACTTAACCAGAAGAAATCCTTGGTTCAGTAGCTTCTTTGTTAGCAGCCACCCTCTTTTAAAGTTAACATTTGATGGAATGACATAAATACAATTTATAATTGAATGTTAATAACCCTAATTTGATTGGTTGATTTTTGATTTTTTGATTTTTGGTGTTTTAACGCCACTTTCAACAATATTTCAGCTATATCATGGCGACCAGTTTTAGTGGTGGAGGAAGCCGGAGTACTCGGAGAGAACCACCGACCATGAGCAAGCAACCACAGGCGCACGGGGCATGGATTTCGTTTCCTCCTCCCCCTTTTTCTCTACTATCCCCCATTTTCTTTAAAAAAACATTCATATTCATTCCTTTTTCAAAATTTTCATAATAATTCGTTTTTCTTCATTTGACAATATCAGTAGACGTCATACATCACGAGCATATATACTGTATCAGTCGAAAGCATATATACTGTATCAGTCGAAAAACTGTGGACACAGAATACACGTATTATTCGTGATGTATGACGTCTACTGATATTGTCAAATGAAGAAAAACGAATTATTATGAAATTTTTTAAAAGGAATGAATATGAAATAAAAAAAAAAAGGGGGGGTAGTAGAGAAAAGGGGGGAGGAGGAAACGAAATCCATGCCCCATGCGCCTGTGCAAGCAACTGGTAAACTTTATCACTTGCGGTTGCGAGTCGAGTGCACCCTTCTTTATAATTTACAAAGCCGGGCGTGAACACACACCGTATTGGTGATAGGCTTGTATGAGTTGTTAGATCCAACGACCTAACTCATTGAGCCACCC